>PVJC01046038.1:0-13462 GCA_004026665.1 Murina feae
TATATGAAATGCTGAAAGGTATCCTTTGAGAATGAGGAAGAAGAAAAAGGAAAGTAAGTAAAAATTATGAACAACAAATATATATCAACAAGTGAATCTAAGAATCAAGTGAATAAAAAATCTGATGAACAGAATAAACTGGTGAATAGAATAGAATCAGAGGCATAGAAAGGGAGTGGACTGACAATTTTGGGGGGTTAAGGGTGTTGGGAATGCGTGAAGAGACTGGACAATAATTGTACACCTATGGATGAGGACAATGGGGGGGTAAGGTCAGAGGTTGGGGTGGGAATTGGGAGGAGGGGAGCTATGGGGGGAAAAAGAGGAACAACTGTAATAATCTGAACAATAAAGATAAATTTTTTAAAAAAAAGGGTAATATTAAAATTAACCATCTCTTTGGGACGGGTAAGCCATGCCCACCAGCCAATCAGAGCAGATGTATGCAAATTAGCCCAGCCAAGATGGTGGAGGCCGCAGCCCGGGAGCAGCCTTGCAATGCAGAGACCGAAACCGCAGGGGGAGGAGCAGGGCGCCAGCGATGGAGGCCTGAAATAGATCTGGTTGCAGATTACAGGCAGCAGGGCGGCCTCGAGGGCGGGGGGACTGAGCCAGCTCCGCCTCCAAGGCTGAGGCCTGGAAATAGGTGCAATAGGGGCACACAGCACGCATGGAGGCCTGGCCTCTGTGTGTGCTGTGTGCTCCAATGGATTCCAGGTGGCTGGGCAGCCTTGAGGGCGGAGGGACATCCCCCAAGGGGTCCTAAACTGTGAGAGGGCACAGGCAGGGATGAGGGACCCCCCACCCCCGCCGAGTGCACAAATTTTTGTGCACCGGGCCCCTAGTTTACAAAATAAACTGACAAACACAACAGGTTCAGAGTCATGGAAGCATGGCACAGACTTAGAGGAAGGGGGATGGGGCACAGGAAGAGATTAATCAAAGAACTTATTTGCACATATGCATAGCCCATGGACAGACAACAGCATAGTGGAGGCCTGGGGTGGGGTGGGAACTGGGTGGAGGGAAGCAAGGGGTGGGGGGAAATGGGGAACATCTGTAATACTCTCAACAATAAAGATAAATAAAAATGTAAAAAACGGTCCATAAGATATCTTGCCCTACGAATGTTAGCCTCTTTCCCGTGGCCTTGTATTTGATCAACGAGGTTATGAGCATCCCATGATGAGGGGGGTTAAGATTACAGGTAGGCTATGACATGTGCTTTCCTTCACTGAGGCTGGCCTGGCCACTATCACTGCTGAATAGCCAATCCCCCAGAAGCAGCAACTGACTTCGAACCCTCAACATGTACCCTAGTCTAGAGGCACCAGTCCATCACTTGCCAGGAAGACTGATTGCATTGGATCCCTTTATCATGGAGGAGGCAGCAGGTTGGTTCCCAGGGACTAGGTATTACCCAGCTATGCATCTGCTGTCTCTAACCACAGCGAATGCTTCTGTCAGGAGCACTGCCTCTGGGCTTAATGAATGTCTCATTCATTGTTATGAACATTACAGGAAGTTTCTAGCGTTATGGTCATGCTAGTTTCTATAACAAAAATAATGGTGGTTTAATACAATAGATACTTATTGATTGTGTAGTTTTCTATGGTGCGTGTCTTTTGTTGGTGTATGCACAGTCCTTTGCGTAATGTTTAGTGGCCTTCTTGTGGCTCCACTATTTTCTAGAAACTTAAGAGTTCTCAACATTCAGATGGCAGCTAGGAAAAGAAAATGTGGATATTGCCAATCAGCTTCTTAAAAGTGCCAGCTTTGCCTGGCTGGTGTGGCTAAGTTGGTTGGGCATCGTCCCATGCACCGAAGGGTTGTTGGTTGTATTCCTGTCAGGGTACATGCCCAAGTTGCAGGTTTAATCCCCAGTTGGGATGTGTATGAAAGGTGACTGATGGATGTTTCTCTCTCACATTGATGTTTCTCCTTCTCCCTTCTTCCTTTCCTCCTTCCCTCCCTCCCTCCCTTTCCATTCCTCTCTCTCTAAAAAATCAATAAAAACATTTTTTTAAATCCCACACTTGAAGTGACACACACCACTTCTACTCATATTCCACCAGTGATCATAGTTAGTGGACACAAGGGATGTTGGGCTGGTAGTCTACTCTAGTGTCGATTTCATGCTATATGAATATTGTGTGGACAGCTAGTGATCTAGGTATAATGTTATTAGCCTGTCACACAGGTAGACGGGTCATCAAATATCAGTGCACACCTCTCTTCCCATATTTACACACACACACACACACACACACACGATCTAGTTCAAAGCCCAGGCTAACATTCGTCGGGCAAGGTATCTTATCTCTGGGTGATGTACAGTTCTCTCTTTCAAGGCTGAATGTACTTCCTTGTGGTTCAGAGACCTATGAACTCAAGCAGAAGTATTTTCCCTTCTCTAACCACCGCTAAAAAGACATTGTGCAGGCAGAAAAAGGACCGCCACATAACATTTCCTGTCAGAAAAAGAGAGGAATGGGAACTACAGAGCCATCACTTAGACAAGAAAATGATAAATCTTGCTGGATGGACACACTAAATGCTGTCTACTCCACGGTGAGGGTGAAATCTCTTGATTAGACCTTACTCCTGATCTTTGGAGGAATTTCCTCGGCCATTATTCTTCCTGACACCTGCCTCCACCTTTGGAAGTTTCTTCCATGCCCATCTTCCTCCTTGGTCTCCTCTGAAGTGAGTATTGCTGAGCTGGCCATCCTTGGGACTCCACGGCATGCACAGCCTGCAGCCAGCCAGTGCACATTTGGGAGCCTGAGAGAGGTTTTATATTATAAAACGGATTTTTTGTTTTTGGTATTTTTTAGTTTGTTTTTAGGGCAGGATCATGATCTCTCTGACAACACAATTCTCTCTCTCTCAAAAAAAAATTAGACTTTTAATCTATCGGCTTCCAGTCCATTCCATGTGGCAGCAGGTGTGCCCAAGTCTTTCCTAGAATAAGTCTCCACATCGCCTTGTCTCTCTGCCTCCTCATCCTCATGCCTCTCTCAGCTCACTGGAGGCTATCAGGGCATCTGTAGTGACAGGCTTGAGTGCCAAGGTAGTAACTTGAAGTTGATAGTTTTCACAGACTGAGCCTCTATGTAACTATGGAATCTTAATGAACCTTTGTTGCACAAATACATTTTTCTCCTTAACTCTCATTGACGCCCAGATGGCTTGACTTTTCCAATTCCACAAGGTCCCATATCTCTTTACTGTCCCCGTCACCTTTAATTTCCATTTCATTAACAGATCACTAAGCCCAAATCATCTCCGTGTCTGCCTGTGAGGAACTGAATCTAAGATCCTTGTATATGTTTGTCTCCCTTTTAGGATGTAAATTCCACCATGGTGAAGATGTTGTCATGCTCATCACTGTATCCCAGTGCCTCGATCAGTGTCTGGCACATACTAGAAGGTGCTAAAGAGTATCTATTGCTTGAAAGAATGGAATAGGGACAACTAGATATTTATTTAGTGAAAATCAATGTAGTGCTCACCTTGAGAGATGTCCTGGTAAACACATTTCCTTTCCTTTCATCATATTCAGGGGTGTTTGACAGTCCAGTCATTCTATAGCACCTTTTCGATGGGCAGTTTGGAAACCTGCCTGGTTGGCCTGAATGAATGAACACGGTATGTACCCAGAACTTGGAAGAACAGAGAACACACAATGGGGGGAAATGAGGTAAAGCAGAGCTTGTCCAGTAGGTAGAGTCGAGTTGGAGCAGCCCCACCACTGGCAAGAGTATGGAGGGGGACTTCTGCCATCTCCACCTCCCTCCATACGAGTAGCTGCACTTCCTTTCGGCCAAGCAAGGAAACGGCCGTCTTTCCTCACAAAGTTGTGGGAGGGAAGGAGATATCTAGTTCTAGGTGTTTCCCTTTGATAAAATGAGGTCTGGGGCTGGTTCCTAGTCCCGTTTAATCCACAGCATTTGAAGCACTTTGTAGAGGGTGGAGCAGGGATGGGTGTCGCTAACATTGGCTGAAAATAAACTCCGAAGCAGACATTGTCTGCAGGGAGCAGATGCTCTGGGGAGGTGGAGTGTGACTTCTGCAAACATGTCCCTCATCGGGCCTTTGCAAGGGGAGCCTGGGCACTTGGTGACAGCAATGAAATGTACTCTCCTGCCCCACATCCCCCCACAAGAAGGCTTTACAAGGCTTCCATCCCATCCCCCACCCCTAATACCACCACATACCACAACCCATCATGGCTCCTTGGTGCTTCACCACCTCTTGCCCAATATAGACTCACAAAGGCACCCCCTCTGACTCAAGGATTATAGTCTCTCAAAATAAGTTGTACTGAACAACTGCTGCCCCCAGACACAGACCGAGTGGAAATTCCAAGGGACAAGGTTCATACTCTTCATGCTAAAGCCCCTGTGCCTTTGTCCCTGTAGGCGCCAGGCCAGGAAGCAAATAGAAAGATCAAATCTTTCCAAGGCTGCGCTCCATTTTTACATCAGCAGGAAGTGGGGCAGGTCTAGGTCACCGTGTTTAAAGCCCTTTTGTCATATGAAACTCTTCAGTTACAATCTCCCATGAGCTGGTAGGTAGAACAGGCCAAACTGAGCAGGCTGGCTGAATTGGGAGGCAGGGAGAGGCTAAGCCTACCCACTCTGCTCCATCTCTGTCGCTCCCTCCTGGGGGCCTGGACGAGCTGCAAGAACCCATCCCATCATAGCTCTGGGAAGAACAGTGCAAGGCCCAGAGGTTCCCACAGGAAGAGACACACTGAGCAGGGCCAGACCTGGAACTAAACTGTACACAGGCAGGTCCTCCAACCTCACGTCAGTATTTCACCACAGGAGCTGGGCCACACTGAGCTGTTAGCCCCGTGCCTGTGCGGGGCCTGAGACAGAATGTATCAGGAGGCCTTCTGTCTCAAGAGGAGGGAGAACTGTAGAGCCAGGAACCAAGACAGCACCCAGGACAATGAGCAGACTGTCTTGTAAAGAGAACTGCAGTATTTACCGTGTTGGCCTTTGCAGAGGACAGCGGAGAGGAAGGAAATCATGAAGGACCCAGTGAACTGTGAAGGTTGGCACGGGAAGCCTGAATTTGACCCGATGGGTGAGAGGGAACCACTCTAACCGTCCGAACAGAGGAATGCCTCAGGGAAGAGCCCCCAGGAGAATAGTGGCGGGGCTCACATGAAAGCAGCCCTAACGAGGTACAGGTCTGGACTATTTAAAGCTTCAGTGAGCCTTTCACAGATGGGCCCTCAAGTTCGTCCCTTCCATCAGCTCTGCCCTGTCTAAGTTCAGATGCCCAAACATCGTGCCTAAGGCTTCGGATCAACATTCCTCCCAGTGCCCACCTTCCATCACCAGCAGGAGTCCATCCTCACCTGGCGATCTTCCTGAAACACAAGCCTGGAATCCCATGGTGCTCCCTCCTTCAGCACCTTCGGTGGATCCTCATTGAATAAAGTTCAACCCTAAAGTCTGGCACTCAAAGTCCTCCACAGGCACATTACAGCCTCCCTTCCCAGCTTTCTCCTCAGGACACCCCCCTGCACCTGCTCTCTGTGCTTCCCAACACTCTCGCCATCTTCCTGGCTGATTCACCCTCACCCTCCACCTACACTCTGTCCCCGCTTCAGCCCCCACCCCCCGCCATCCCCATACTGCTCTTGGTCTTCTGTTGAATATCTGTGATTCTCTAAGACCAGTTCTGATTTCATGACCCTTGAAAACCCTTTAAGATCCTTTCTCGACTCTGAACTAGGCTCTCTGTTCTCAAGACACTGCATTTGGAGTGTATTTAGACTAACACTTATCTGTCTGCCTAGTATCAGCATTATTTACATATGTCTGTTTGTCTTGTTATGTTGTGCGCTCTTAGAAAGCAAAAACAGGGTTAACAAAATAAATACTTGCATTTCTTGCATCGACTGGAAGAGTTTACAAAATTTGGGTAGAATAATAGTTCTATAGACACTTAAAAACTATGAGCAGCCGTCCTGGGGCCCAGGGCGGACACTCTGAACTTTCACGGCCCACCCACTTCCTAGTCCTTGTTCTGTGGTAGGTGAGGTCAGCTTTTGATAAGAAGGGCCACAGAGAAGGCCAAGAACCCCCACACCCTCCCTGCTCAGTGCTGTGTCTGATGGTGGAGCCAGGCAGGTGATTTTGGGAAAGGCATGGGGTCAAGATCAAAACGCTAGGAGCGCTTTGTCCTTGGTCTCACTCTGGATCTGTCATCTGAGGCTGACATGCTACTTACTGTGTAAAGAATCTGGGGGGACATGGGCACTTAACAATGAGGAGAATGGTTACTTAAGAAAACCAGCAGTGATCTGAGATAAATTATTCACATATCTATATGTTGGGCCCTGTACTGGAGACTGAAAGATACAACCCTAAAAGGTTAAGAATGATGGATAAGTGTTAAATCAGGACTGTCTGCAGCCTATAGACATGCTATGTGCCTGACCCACATTGTTCATTCGTTTATTTGTTTGTTTGTATTTAAATACTAGGGGCCCAGTGCACAAAAAATTGTGCACCCAGGGGTGGGGGGGGGGCGGTCCCTCAGCCCGGCCTGTGCTCTCTCACAGTCTGGGACCCCTTAGGGGATGTCCACCTGCTGGCATGCCTGGCAAGCCTGGGTGAGGGGTTGATGGCTGTTTTCAGGCTGGCCAAGCCCCCCAGTGGGAACCCTCACCCCACTGGGGTGTGGCCAGCCTGGATGAGGGGCTGAGGGCCATTTTCAGGCTGCCCACAGTCCCTTCAGGGTTCGGGTCCCTACTGGGGTGCCTAGGCAGCCTGGGTAAGGGGCTAAGGGCTGCTTTCAGGCTGCCCACAGCTCCCATTGACCCAATGTCCCAGTGAGGCTGGCTAGATTCAGGTTTCTGGGGTTTATTTATCTTCTATAATTGAAACTTTGTTACCTTGAGCGAAGACCTAAGCAGGCAACGGAAGCCTCCTGCTTGCTTCAGCTCTGTGGCTTCTATAATTGAAACATTGTTGCTTGAGCAGAGGCCCTCCAGCCTAGTCAGGCAGTTACAACAGAAGCCTCCTGTTTGCTGTAGCTCCGTGGCTGCCGGCTTCCATCTTGGCTGGGTTAATGTGCATACAGCCGCTCTGATTGGCTGGGAGGCGTGGCCTGGCTGGTGGGCGTGGCTTAGGTGTCTTGGAGGGTGGCCAATTTGCATATTACTCTTTTATTAGATTAGATATTTTTATTGACTTCAGAGAGGAAGAGAGGAGGCAAGAGAGAGAGAAACATCAATGATGAGAAAGAATCATTGATTGGCTGCATCCTGCATGCCCTTCATTGGGGATTGAGCCCACAACTTGGGCATGTGCCCTTGACCAGAATCAAATCTGAAACTCTCTAGTCCACAGGCCAACGCTCTATCCACTGAGCCAAACCAGCTAGGGCCTGAACCACATTGTTGAAATTTGGCATGCTTGCTTCAGAAAAACCTATGAACAGGAGAGTAGGCTTCCAGACTACCCCATGGAGCCAATTTAACTCAGAGTGTAACTAGCTCTGGTATCTATAGAAGTCAAGCAGCCTTTAAAACCTGATCCCAAAGGCAAAGCCATTCTGCATTCTAGCCCGGAATGCAGTCTCCACCTGCACAGGCGTGGGGCCCCCTCCTTCGCCCAGGGCCACGGCAGTGACAGGAGTCTTGAGTTCTCTGCGCCCTCGGCCAGTATAAATGCAGGGAGGGAGTGTTTCTAAAGCTTCTCGTGTTTGTAAGTGGGTGTCTAAGTGTCCCCAGCAGTGAGGATGAGAGGGGGTTCAGATACTCCCCTCAGAGATGAGAGTCGTTGGCCAGAATGGCCATTTGTATGGCATAGACGTTCACTGGGTGTGGTTGTAAGTCGAGAAGAGTCTGTACCCTGAGTTAGACAATTTGGACACTATTAGAGCTGGAACTATGATTCAGGGTCGGCTAGTCCAACCCCCACACTTTGTAGAGGAGGAACCGACGCTGAAGAAGTCAAACGACATCCCTGTGGCTACACTAAACACGTGGCACCACCAGGTGTGAGCCCAAACCTTCCAGGAGCAAGTCATTTCCCCTGAGTCCAGGTCCTTCATTTGCTTACGGGGAATGAGCATCTCCCTCACCCCAAGGCTTGTCGGGGCCACATGGGGACACGCTTAGGAAAGCGTCACAAACTGCCACTGGCCATGCAGCGGAGCTGCTTTTATTTCCTTCCCTCTCAACTGCTGCTTACTCTTCTCTTCAAACTTAGCGGCTCATAAAGTGATACCAGAGCCGGAATGTGTGATGGCAGGACACCAGAGGCAGCTCCCGAAGCCTGCTGGCTACCAGCCTGAGCGACTGTGTCACCTATTCCTTCTTGTCCCCTGGTGAAAGTTCCCCCACGTCCCGCGTGGTTCAGGGTTCAGGATCTGGAAGAGGGGCCACACACAAATGAAAGAGACAAGACAAGAGATAATTTGGAAATTGGGGGGCCAGGCAAGAGCCCATCCCAAGAGGATGGACTCTGCTTGTGCTCAGGCCTGGCCATCCTTTTATTGAGTTTGGGTTCACCTATAGCCCTTAGGCAGGCAAGTTCCAGCAACAGGCAGGCTATTTTGTCAGTAAGGATTGACATGACTATCTGGTGGGAAAGTTGCTTCAGCTCCCATCGTCTGGACTAAGCAGTGGGTGCGTAGCCCTGACCTTTGCCAGGGCTTCAAGGGTCCCCAGCATTCCAGGCTCCTTGTCCACACCTCTCTGCAGGAGAAGACAATAGGCAGCTTCCCACATCCCTGCTTTGCTCTGCTTTTACCCCCCAAAGCTGACGTTTCTTTTTTGACAGGCAGCGGGAAATGTGTTCACTCTTCTTCCCCATGCAAGAGGCGCCCAATCTCCCGGACAAGCTCTCTAAGTGTCAAGGAAGACCAGTGCTTTTGAGGGAAAACGCAGAAACACCCAGAGGCTGTAAGAATGACTCCAGGAGCCCCTGTGTGTCTCCCAGTGGGAGGCTCAAGAGAGCAGGGAGTCCTTAGCAGAAGGCTTTCAGTCAGCTAGCCGCTTTCCTCCACGCGCTGCCTTCCCCGCCCCCACTTTTTAAATATATTTTTATTGATTTTAGAGAGGAAGAAAAAAGGAGAGAGAGATGGAAACATCAATGATGAAAGAGAATCATTGATCGCTGCCTCCTGCACTCCCCACACTGGGGATGGAGCTCATAAGCCGGGCATGTGCCCTGACAGGGAATCGAACCTTGACTTTCTGGTTCATAGGTCGATTCTCAACCACTAAGCCATGCCAGCCAGGTTGCTTTTGCCCTTTTGAATACACTGGGTTAACTGCCTGCCATGGTCTGTCCTCTCCCTCTTGTAAATATTCTTGCGATAAGTTAGACACTATTTTGTAATTGCTTTCCATGGATGGGTCACAAGTTTTTTTCAAAGAATCTATGCCACTTTTTTTATTTTTTAATATATTTTATTGATTTTTTACAGAGAGGAATGGAGAGGGATAGAGAGTTAGAAACATCGATGAGAGAGAAACATTGATCAGCTGCCTCCTGCACACTCCCTACTGGGGATGTGCCCGCAACCAAGGTACATGCCCTTGACTGGAATCGAACTTGGGACCCTTGAGTCCGCAAGCTGACGCTCTATCCACTGAGCCAAACCAGTTAGAGCTCTATGCCACTTTTAGAAGTGTCTCATCTGATACCACTATTTGGCTATGGGGTTTCCTTAGCTGTGGGAGCCCAGATGTCCGGGTGTAATGGCTTGTAAGGAAGGCCTCACTGAGTTCTGATTGGTTGGTTTTCCTTGTGGCCCATTGATCCGAGCATCTCTCCATGCAGCCTATTCACAAGACCACGGGTAACAGTAACGCTTCCGAGAGGGAGGCCCCACAGCCAGTGTGCTGTCTCTTGCAAAGCACAGAATGCAGTAAGTGAAGGCCTAATGGGAGCTCACATTCATCGAGCCGTGTGTTTCTTGGGCTCTGTGCTAAAGGTGCTACTTGAAAGACCTCATTTCACCCTCACAGCGACCCTCTGAGGTGGCTGGACTATTTTTATTCACATCTGAAAAATGAGGAAACTGAGACTTAAATGGCGTTCCCAGCCAGTGTATAGCAGGGTCTGGTCACGTTCATCTGGGTCAATTGGCCTGTGAAATTCCAACGTGACTAAATAAAGGCCCCCTTACACGGCAGAGCTTCTGAAAAGCGCTCAAGTGCATAGAATGGAAAATGACCACCCTGAGCCGCTCCGGCCCCTGGTTCAGGCCAGCAGGGAGGTTACTGGGTCTGCTCCAAGCCCTGTGGCCCAGAGAGGACCCCACAGACCGGGTACAGTCACCACGCTCCGGTGACAGTCTAGGATCCTCTGTAGGTGCCCAGGGGGCTGAGCAGAACCACTCTCCAAGGCCACGTGACCCTGAACAAGAGATCATGAGAGCATTCCAAGGAGTGCCCTCTGCCCACGTCGCCCCTGTGTTGATACTCGTGGTTGCCTATCTGGCCTCTAGGCAGGGCTGTGTGCACTTTGTGGGTCCAGCGCCCAAGCCAGCACTGGGCACTGCAGACAAGGCTGTCGTTGAAAACCTCCCTCCCCTCTTCCTCCTCTGGCCTTTCACATCTCCATCGCCTCCTCCAGGAGGCACCATGTGGGATCTTGCATTGGCTCGGTGACTAGGGGACAGTCGGAATGGAGGGGGCATGGCAGTCTCCTTGTCACCACACATACAGCTGAGACTGTGTCCCGTCCAGTCACACTCTCATACCAGCTGACCACACCCTCCGCTTGGTTTCAGGAGTCAGAAGTGGCTGTTCCCCAGTGGGGGGAGGGATGGAGGGGGGTGGACAGAGCTGGAAACTCAGACTGAAAAGTGACTCTGGAAAACAGACTGAGTCAGAGCTCTAAAACCATGTGTTACCAGCTCCCTGCCCCTCAACCCCCACGCCCAGTTCTGCTGGTTCTGCCTCTTATTCAGTAGGTATTTAAGCTGCCTATCCCATGCAGTGCAAGGACACACACACGCACACACACACACACACACGACGTGGTAGCATCATGATGGTCTTTAGAACTTCTCTGGGGAAGGTCTAAGTAAACTTGCAGACACCAGGGGAGCCCAGGAGGCCATAGGCTCATGTTACACAGGTCATGGGCGATAACACGGCTTCTGCTGAGCTTGGAGACTCTTTAAATATTCATCTACAAAGTGCATGCTCCCTTGCCCAGCCCTGAGCACCCTCATGCAGTTCCCTTGCAGGCGGTGGTGACATCTACAGGTCAGGCTGAGGGTGTCTAAAGTACCTGTATCTCCAACCTTGGTGGTGCTCCTCACAGAGGGCAGTGAACCCAGAGTTCCGGCCTCCTGTGGCCTAGACAGTTCCTCACTCTTCGGGGCATGCACAGACCACTGGGCTCCACAGACCAGGCTCCATGGTGAGAACAAGGCAGCCACCAGGGAGCCACTCAGAGCCCAGGTTTCCTTCTGGTACATACTGTCCACCCGGCTGATTGCTCGTTTCCTGATTTGCAGTAAAACAAGGTCAAAGTAACTTTAGCTCAGTGGGCGTTGCCATCGTGTCGGGTCCTCCAACCTAGAACCGCTCCAAGTAATAGATGTGCGTGAGGTGAATGGGAAGGATACCCGTTAAAACAAAGGACCAGGGACCTATGGGCAGGGGAGAGGGACGGAGAGAGGGTGAAAGGGGGGAAATAGAATAATAGTTTAAAATATCCTCAAATAAACCAATAGTGATGGAGAAGCCATGAACTGAGGAGTGTGACCTACACAATTCACTACCCCTGAGTTCCAACAGACAATAGATGAATAAAGAAAGCAGTCTTTCAGAAATAAATTCTGAGAGAGGGCACTGGACTAAGCAAGAAGATGACACCACTCACAAAACAGATGGCCATTGGATATTTTGGGAAAACTCACCTGTATTTACATCCTGGCTCTGATTTGATATTTAGAAAAATATAAAACACCCCCGTGTAAGTACAATACAGTGTTATATTGTACAGAAAAAGTTTAAGTCATTTTGGGAAGTTTTACATTTTTTTCCTGTCAAATACATAAATATATAGTAAAAATGCCAAGATAGGAAGAAATAACCATGTATATGTCCAGTATTTAGCAAGTGCTTAATAAACATTTATTACATAGTATGTACATTTAACAACGCATATTTTGTACACTGTACACTTACTTGCAATTGTCTTTCTTAAACTGTTTTCTTAAATTTCGTTTCTTCACTTATATAACTTATGAAATCTTCTCTGTACCTTGCTTGCTTAATTTTTTTAAAAAATATGTTTTATTGACTTTTTTACAGAGAGGAAGGGCAAGGGATGAAGAGTTAGAAACATTGATGAGAGAGAAACATCAATCAGCTGCCTCCTGCACACACCGCATTGGGGATGTGCCTGCAACAAAGCTACATGCCCTTGACCGGAATCAAACCCAGGACCCTTCAGCCTACAGGCCGACCTCTATCCACTGAGCCAAACTGGTCAGGGCTTGCTTAATTTTTTAAAATCTATTTTTATTTCAGAGAGGAAGAGTAAGAGATAGAAACATTAATGATGAATCATTGATTGGCTGCCCCCTGCACGCCTCTTACATGGGATCAAGTCCGCAACCTGGGCATGTGCCCTTGACTGGAATCGAACCCAGAACCCTTCAGTCTGCAGGCTGACTCTCTATCCACTGAACCAAATCAGCTAGGGATCTTGCTTAATTTTTTAATGGGCATTTGCTGTCACAAAATAACCTCAAAAGATGTATCTCCCAAACTCTATTCTCAATTTATCTGTCACATTTTATCCCTCTCTTTCTCTCACTTTCACACACGCACACACACACACACATACACACTCACAAGTGCTCACACAACACATACTACAATCTTAGAATCTAGTTCCCTTTGTTTAACTTCCTACAGTCAGTTCAACATATCCCTTTCTATCAGAATTTAATAGTTACCCACAAAGCATTAACAATGTTTTATTTATTTATTCATATATTTTATTATAAACACAATTAATCTTACTCTTTGCATTTGCTTAACAAGCCCAATGATAGAAGTCTTACGGGAGCAATAAATAGTTATTAATTAACACATTCTTAAATGTGGTTTTGATGCATAAATTGTCTCAATAAAATATTCCTGTGGAAGATTTGAAGCATGCTCAATTTTTAAAAATATTTTTATGTCTTGTATTATACAAAATGGGTAATTAATAGGAATTCTAAAATTATTTTCAAAAAGACAACATATGATTTCACTCATATCTAAACTAATAAAAGTGAAATATTAAAATTAACCGTTTCTCCGAGACAGGGTAAGCCACGCCCACCAGCCAATCAGAGCGGCTGTATGCAAATTAGCCCAGCCAACATGGCGGCCGCCACTCACGGACCTGAGTAAACAGCCCTTTCCATTGCGGCAGGAGCGAAAGTGAAGCTTCGCCCCTCAGCTCAGCTC
>PVJC01046039.1:0-13461 GCA_004026665.1 Murina feae
AGCAGGTAGACACACACAGGAGGACTGCTCCGAGCCTCAGATGCGGCTGGGGGCAGGTCCCCAGTGGTCACACACACACACACACACACACACACACACACACACACAAAAGGCGCCTGGCAGACTGGGGCCATCATAGGACATCCACTGAGGGGTCCCAGACTGTGAGAGGGGGCAGGCCGGGATGAGGGACTCCCTCTACCCCGAGTGCACAAATTTTTGTGCACCGGGCCCCTAGTATATATATATATATATATATATATATATATATATATATATATATATATATAACAATCAGACCATCCAACTGGCTAGTAGGTATGATGCAGGAGCTGCTGAGCTGTGGTGACTTGGAAGTGGCAGTTCTCGGGTGACACACCCTGGAACCAGAGAAGAGGGAGCCTGATTCCTCATGGGGCCATGGGACTCCACCTGCCAAAGGGACCCCACTCACTCCACAGACATGCTTTGAGCCCTGGCACTGCCCCAGGGTGTGGCAGCCGGGGAGGGACTGTGGAGGTTGGCTCCAGGGCATGTCTGGCCCATCTCACCCAGTCCCACCCCACTGGCCACCTTCTATTTAATTTCCTTTCAATGTGCACAAATCCATGAAGTGGGTCACTAGTTGTTAATAAGTGTGAACAATGTATGACCCAATTAGCTGGATACAAGGAGAATGAGAAGCTTGGGACCTATTCAAAATTGAGAGCTTGGAGATAGCCATTCTTAAGGAAATCCCAAAGGGAATGGGAATATTGTTAGGTTCATGAAGCATCCCAGCACTCCCCATTCTATGTCATTTAATATCTTTAATTGGCTGGTTTAAACCCTTAATAAAACGAAAAGACTTCTTTCAGATCTTCCAAGAGTAGGAGTTGAGGGTTTGAGGAAAAGTTAAGAGATAGATAATAAACCTTCCCATTTCCGGAAACACTTTTTCTACATTGTCTTATTGCAGGATACTACAAACACATACATGATAATATGATAATGCCTTATTTTGCAAATTATTTTCCACTTATCATCTCTTTTTATTACCACATGCATCCAATAGAGTAAGGAAAAATTTAGTCTCCATATTCCAAAGATAGGGAAACTAAGAAACAAAATAAATTAAGTGATTAGGATGGCATGGCCTATTGGCAGTGGAATCATTAATTCCCTATCCTCTGCTCTACTGAATGTGACTATTAAGAGCTTGGGTTCTAAATTCATCCATCATGGGTTTGAATCCTTGCTTTGCCATTTGATACCATTGTGAGATAGAACATGTTATTAAATTATCTAAGTCTCTGAGCATGTTTTAGGTATCTCTCTCTCTCTCTCTCTCTCTCTCTCTCTCTCTCTCTCTCTTTTTCTCTTTCTCTCTCTCTCTCTCTCTCCCCTTCTCTCCCTCCCTCCCTCTCTCTGTGTGGAATCAGGTTGCCAATGATGATTAAATGTGATGTTCACATAAAAAGTGCATTATATAGTAAGTTCTCTGTGTGTAATTGATTTACTAGTCACTTTCTGCTTCCTAAGCAAATTTCAAAAATACTTAGTCACTTTCAACTATTACAAGTCAATCCAATTTAAAATTCTAATATCACATTCAATTTAATTACATTCCTTTCACTGCCCCTACCATTTGCCTTCACCTCCCTGCCCTGCCAAGCTGGCCAGGCTTTTGCTCCCAAAACCCAAAGTGAGAAGTGAAAATAAGGAGTGGGCTTCACTTACACCTCCCCTTACTTGCCAGTGCTATGGGGTGGAGGAATTGCTAGTCTAGTTATGGGATTTCTCCTCCCTCTATTCAACTTCTCTAGTTAGGGTACTGGAAGGAAAATAGTAAAGGGAATACAAATGTCATTCTTAACTGCCCACAATTGCAATCACTTCTTTGCTCATTGTTACTGTTTTTCTGGCTAATGCTGACTCACCATGGATACTCTATCAGGCATCAAATGGGATACATAAGATTTTGGGGAACTGGTGCAAAACACCCTGTACTGTAAAGCTCCCTAATGTGAGACATCTGTCTCCTGTTCAGTATCTTCCACCAACCTCACCCTCTTGTAGAGCAACTTCCATCACTGTTAAAGAGTAGCTCTCTTGGTTGTATATCAGCAAGACAGATCAATCTAGGTACCTTCTGCAGTGAACAACTAACCCCTGGAAAATTCATGCATCCCTGCCACACCAACTCAGGAGAGTGTAAACTGATTCACTGAAGCACATTTTCTCACCCTATTCTGCTCTCCTTTATCCCTGCTCAACAAGGTTCATATTAATGGATGCTCTATCATGAAATGAGATGCCAATCTCTCATTATTAAAGACAAGTCACCATTATTTCTCACCTGAATTATTACAATAGCCTCCTAACAGGTCTCATTACTTCCCACCTTGCCAATATTAGTCTATTCTCAATACAACAGCTAGAATACTCATAAAAACTAAAATTATATTATATCATTTCTTTGCCCAATAGTCTCCAGCACTCTCCATCTTATTCAGTGTAAGAATCAAAATCTTTAAAGGGCTCATAAAACCCTACATATTCAGTTTCCACTACATCTCTGACTTCACTTCCTACTATGCTTTTCTCTTACTTATTCTGTTCCAGTCACACTGTTTCCATGCTGAGTGATGTTACCTCTGCCAGGAAAACTCTTCTCCCAGATAACAAAAGATCTTTGTTCAAATTCATTTTCTTGGAAAAGACCCATCCAACTATTTCAATTAAAATGCAAACCATATTCTCTGAGACTCTTGACTCCACTTCTCTGCTTTAATCTTCTACATGACATTTCTCATCATCAACAATATTATTTATTTATTTTCCCCCTAAAATTTGAGTTCTAGAAGGAAAGTGATTTGTATGTTTTGTTCACTGCTCTATCCAAGCAGAAAAACAGTGCTCAGCACATAGTAGCTATATGATAATGTTGTCATTAATAGTGATAAACAGGAAACATGATGTATAGGAGCAAAAATAAGATTTTAAAAACTCTGCTTTATTGCTCTTCTTTTTTGGGTTATTCCTCACCCAAGGATATTTTTTATTGATTTTTAGAGAGCATGGAAGGGAGGGATAAAGACAGAAAGGAACATCAATATGAGAGAGACACATTGATTGGATGCCTCCTGCGCACACCCAGGGCCTAGGGATTGAGCTTGCAATCAGCCTGCAATCGAGGTACATGCCCTTTACCAGGAATTGAATCCATGCCCCTCCCGTGCACTGTGCAGGTCAAGGCTCTATCCACTTAGCTATGCTGGCCAGGGCAGTTGATCTTCTTTTAATATCTTTGGATATATTGGAAACTACAAATGTCTCTTTTGATAAAATAATAATAAATGATGAAAAATGTGGGTTGGGTTGCTTCTATTGTCTAGGTATTAGCAATTATGACTCAAAACTGTATACTATGAATTTCACACTTCAGTGAAGGTCAATAAAAATTGAGACCAGAATGTCCCCTTACAGGTTCATTCAGAGATGGTGGAACCAGCTAAACTATCCAATTGTCCCCAGGTATATATTATAACTGTGATTGTGAATAGCTTGCAGCCAATAAAGATTCAAATACTGCATTTGGTTTTTATGTCTCCTATATCTTTTAACTAGTTCTTCCATCATTTTTAAGACACTGACTTTTTTAAGAGTTTAGGCCAACTGTCCTATAGAATATGCCACATTCTGGATTTGTCTGATTGTTTAATTGTGATATTATTTAACTATTCCCTATAACATTAAGATTTAGATGTTCAACTAGATTTAGATTGAGCATTTTTGGTTAAGAGTATTCCAGAGGTGATTTCGTATAATCCATTTTGCCTACCTCAAAGAATCAAGGCACAAAATTTCTAGTTATTCAACTATTAGTGATAGGAAGTTTGAAAATTTGATTAAGATACTGAGCTCCAAATTTCTCCTTTATAAAAGTACATGTTTGTCTTTGAAATTTTTAATTATCTGTGAGATAAAATATGTTTTTATTTTTCAATTACAGTTGATGTACAATATTATATTGGTTTCAGGTGTACAACCCAGTGAATAGACATGTATCTAACTTACAAAGTGATCACCCCCAATAAGGCTAGTACTCATCTGACACCATCAATATATAGTTATTACAATTTTGACTATATTCCCTATGTTGTACTTTGTACTCCTCTAACTATTCTGTAAGTACCAATTTCTACTTCTTAATCCCTTCATTTTCACTCATCCCCCTAAATATATTCTGATCAGGCAGCTATAAAAATGTTCCCTGTACCTATGACTGTTTCTGTTCTGCTTGTTCATTTATTTTGTTTTTCAATTTTTTATAGTCTACATATAAGTGAAATCATCTTGCATTCGCCTTTCTCTGTCTGATTTATGTCATTAAGCACAATACTCTCTAGGTCCATATTGTTACAAATAGTAAGATTTTACTCTCTTTTGAGTGATTCATATTCCATTGCATCTAAGCACCACCTCTTCTTAATCCATTCTTCTATTGATAGACACTTAGGTTGCTTTTATATCTTGGCTACTGTAAATAATTCTGCAATGAGCATATGAGTAGGTATTACTTTTTAATTTAGTGTATTCGGTTGTTTTTTTCAGATAAATACTCTGAATTGCTGGGTCCTTCTTTGTCTCTTGTTATAGAATTTGTTTTAAAGTCTATTTTTTCTAATATATTTCCACCTCAGCTTTTTATTTTCATTTCCATTTTCATGAAATACTTTTTTCCAGCCCTTTACTTTTGTTATATGTGTGTCTTCAATTTGAAGTAAATCTCTTGTAAGCAGAATACATATAGGTCTTGTTTTCTTATCCATTTAGTCACCTTATGTCTCTTGATTGGAGTATTTCATCTATTAGCATTTAAAGTAAATATCGATAGATATGTAGTTATTGCCAATTTATTATTAATATTTATATTTTTTCCCTTTTTTTATTCTTAAAGAAGATCCTTTAACATTTCTTGTAATACTGGTTTCTTGGTGAACTCATAACTTTTTTTTTTTTTTTTGCTGAGAAGCCCTTTATCTGTCCTTTGAAATGAGAGATTTGCTGGAAACACTAATCTTGGTTACAGGTCCTTGCTTTTATCACTTTGAACACTTTGTGTCAAATCCTTTTGACCTATAAAGTTCTGTTGAGAAATCAGCTGACAAGTCTTGTGGGAGCTCCCTTGTAAGCTTCTCCTGCTGCTTTTAAAATTCTCTCTTTGTCTTTAACTTTGCAATTTTAATTATGATGTGTCTTGCTATGGGTCTCTTTGAGTTCATATTGTTTGGGACTCTGCCTCTGGACTTGTATGACTATATTTTTTTTATCCATGTGGAGATATATACCAAGTGTCCAGATTATTATGACCACTTGACAATTGTAGGCAAATTAGCTATAATTTCGTGCTGAAGTTGCTAGAGGGCCAGACCATTATAAATAGGGAAGCAGGTTGTTTACCATAACAGTAGAAGTGATTTTTTTTCTGAAGATCTGGGTAAACAATGCAATTTAACAGCCTTTGAACATGGGATATATATTATGATGAGTGGCCAGATTATTATGATCACCCCATCAGTACTTTGTTGGGCCACCTTTTGCCTTCAATACTGCGGCAATTCTTCTTGGCATTGACTCCATAAGATGTTGAAAGGTGATGCGAGGAATCTGACAACATGCATGGTGAATAGTACTGTCCAGTTCTGTGAGATTTGATGGTTGAGGAACCAGCTACCTGATGGCTCTTTTAACTTTGTCCCACAAATTCTCAATTGGATTGAGATCTGGTGATTGTGGGGGCCACTAAGCAAGGTAAAGTCTCCCTCATGTTCTTTAAACCACTCCTGCATAATATGAGCACCATGGAATGGTGCATTGTCTTGTTGGAAGAAGCCATCTCCATTGGGATACACCATCAACATGATAGGACGAACTTGATCAGCAATGATACTTAGGTATGTTGTGCTATTCAGACATTGTTCTACATGAATTAAAGGGCCCAAATTTGCCAGGAAAACATGCCCTAAACCATAACACTGCCCCCACCAGCTTGAAGGGTTGTCCTCATGCATGTGGGGTGCATGCTTTCATGCTGTTTCTGCCAAATTCTCACTCTGCCATCTGCATGATGCAACTGGAAACATGATTCATCAGACCACATGACTTTTTTCCAATGCTTGACTGTCCAATCCTTGTGTTTCTGTGAGAATTGGAGACATTTTATCTTGGTAACTGCAGACAGCAAAAGTGTTTGAACAGGCCTTCAGCTTCCATATCCCATACTATGCAGTGTACGGCTATTTGCCTACAAATGTCAGGTGCTCATAATAATCTGGCCACTCATGTTCAAATATATCCCACATTCAAAGACTGTTAAATTACATTGTTTACCCATATCTTCAGAAAAAAATCACTTTGACTGTCGTAAACAACCTGCTTCCCTATTTATAATGGTCTGACCCTGTAGCAACTTCACCGCAAAATTATAGCTAATTTTCCTACAAATGTCAGGTGGTCATAAAATAATCTGGCCACTCAGTGTATATTGCCTAAAGTTTTACATATGTCTTCTTTTTCTCCAATTGACCCCCAAAATCATTCCCACCCCAGGCAAGTCCCCACTGCCCCAGTGTCTGTGTCCATTGATTATGCTAATATACATTGGACTTGTATATCTATTTTTTTCACCAGGTAGGGGAAGTTTTCTGTTATTGTTTCTTAAATTGATGTTGATAGTCAACCAACAAATATTTACTGATCATATTTTATAAACAAGGTATCTTCTGAAGGAGATGAGGTCAAACTATATTTAAGATGGCTTCTAGTTTTAGAAATACATCATGGGGTTAGGGCACTTAGAGATGATCCAGACAAACACATACCAAGTGAAAAAATAAGAAAATAAGCCAGCATGTACTATGTTTGAAATGCGAGACATAGAGAGGAAGTGCTTTAGTTAGTTGTTGAAGGGAAGGCAAGAGTGAGGGCTGGAATGGTCAGAGAAGGCTTCCTAAACAAGATGAAATGAATGGAATATTGAAGAATAAATGATATTAGAGAAGCAAAGAGAAGGGTAATGGAAGTTTAAGAGGGAAAAAAGCCATGAGAAAAATCACAGGGCATTCACGAGGCACAGTGAAAATATGATTATGGCCAGTGTTAGAAAAATGTTAATAACTCAAATATCATATTAAAATCCTAACTGGGTACAACTTTGCAAATAATGCTTTATTTAATAAATTTTCAAGGTATTTTTTAAAAGAATGATTCAGGCCCTGACCGGTTTGGCTCAGTGGATAGAGCATCGGCCTGTGGACTGAAAGGTCTCAGATTCAATTCCGGTCAAGAGCATGTACCTTGGTTGCGGGCACATCCCCAGTGGGAGGTGTGCGGGAAGCAGCTGATCGATGTTTCTCTCTCATCTGTGTTTCTAACTCTCTATCCCTCTCTCTTCCTCTCTGTAAAAAATCAATAAAATATATTAAAAAAAATAAAAGAATGATTCAGGTCTAAAATCAGTATCTCTCATAAAGAAAAATTCAATAAATTAAGAATACCTTCAGCATGCTTTCAACTTGGTCCTGTAATTAATTACTGCATACTAGTAGGATCTTTTATTTACAGTAGCTTATTATTTGATTAAGTAGAGGTCCAGTGCATGAATCCTGTACACTTAGAGGCGTCCCTCAGCCTGGACTGTGCCCTCTTGCCCTCAGTTGGACATCCTTAGCACTGCCGCGGAAGTAGGAGAGGTTTCTGTCACTTCCGCTGCGCTTGCCAGCCATGAGCCTGACTTCTGTCTGAGTGGCACTCTCCCTATGGGAGCACATGGACCACCAGGGGGCAGCTCCTGCGTTGAGCATCTGCCACCTGGTAGTCAGTGCACATCATAACGACCAGTTGTTTGCAGTTTGGTCAATTTGCATATTAGCCTTTTATTATATAGGACAGTTAGTCTGAATTTGAATTTTCCCATTAAATTACTTAATTGTGCTTATTAGCACCTGTTTATATAAACTTGTAACATGAAATATTTTACATTTAAACAGTATTTTAAAATTCCATTTTGAGATAGGCTGGCCTTTCCCCAAGATTCTGGAGTAGGGATATTTGTCTCTAACTCAAACTCTACATCTGTAACACAAAGGAATTATAATAGATTTGTGGGTTTTAAACAGTTTTTTTTTTTAAATCAATGGAATAGCCTTTAAAATAAAAGTTTATTAAAGATATAATAGAGAAAATAGATTGAACTATATCTGTTCTACATAATCCATGAGAAGGGAACCTAGAGCTATCCCTGCTATGCCTTTTCTTTGCCCCTATAGTGAATCCAAAACATTTTTTTTTCAGAATCACAAGGTTTCAGGGAACATAATTTGAAAGCCACAGGGTCCTGATCCTTACAGTTCTAAATGTCTCCTATCTTAAGAAAATAACTTCCAAGTATTCAGTCAGTGTATATAAATATGTGTAGATTTTGATAACAATCTTTTGACTAAAAGCTAGCTCTGAAATCTATAAAGAGTTTGGCAAAATCCATTACATGGATGATTTTTCATGCTTCCTCAAGAATTCATAAAGGGAATATTGTATAGGAGAAAAAATAAGTCACTGACAGGTCTCACATTCCCTTTTGTCATCTTTGGACCTGGCATTCCAGAGCACACTCCCCCTTCACAGAAGTGGCTAGTTTGAGATGAAATACTCTAGAAAATAATCCATTCTCTATAACTCTCTTTTATAACAAAATATATTTGACCTATGTAATATTTCTTCTGAGAATTACTCCATGTGACTACAATTCACTTTGCTTGATGAACATTTGACTGCTAATATGACAATGGATGTTATTCATGAGCGAATGCCTTATTTCCTCCAGCTAATATTTATAGACTAAATATAACATTGCTATTATTGGAATTTTGGGAACTATCCTTGGTCAGCCTGCTCCTTTGTTTAAAGTTTAAATATTCAGGTTTTGCACACTTGACAGGCAAGCACCTCTATGTCACTCAGATGTTACTGGGCATGTGTATAAACTGCCTTTGTCCAGTCTGTTCCCCCATCAATCAATGGGAAACAGATTTGGAGAGTTTTAAATGCAGCTTTTTGGCAAAGCTGTATAAATGGCATGCCTATATTATTTGGTCTCCCCTTTACTCCTTTCCTATTAAATAATAACCAAGTTATTATAATGGTATCAATATAAAATAGGTTTCCTTTTCATTTCAGTTAGTTTTGTTGAATACACTAGGGTCCCAGTGCACAAAAATTTGTGCACTTGGGGGGGGGGGGTCCCTCAGCCCAGCCTGGGCCCTCTCGCAGTCTGGGACTCCTTGAGGGGTGTCCACCTGCTGGCATGCCTGGCCAGCCTGGGTGAGGGGCTGATGGCTGTTTGCAGGCTGGCCAAGCCCCCCAGTGGGAACCCTCACCCCATGGGGGTGTGGCCAGCCTAGGTGAGGGGCTGAGGGCTGTTTTCAGGCTGCCCACAGCTCCCATTGACCCAAGGTCCCAGTGAGCCTGGCTGGAATCATGTTTCTAGGGTTTATTTATCTTCTATAATTGAAACTTTGTTACTTTGAGTGGAGGCCTAGGCAGGCAT
This sequence comes from Murina feae, assembly GCA_004026665.1. Lineage (NCBI taxonomy): Eukaryota > Metazoa > Chordata > Mammalia > Chiroptera > Vespertilionidae > Murina > Murina feae. Next base: position 9,590 of record PVJC01046039.1, read on the forward strand.
GAAGGCTCCTGTTTGCTTCAGCTCCATGGCTTCTATAATTGAAGCATTGTTGCCTTGAGCAGAGGTCCAGCCGGTCTAGGCAGGCAGTTTCATCAATTGTTGGTGCAATGGAAGCCTCTTGTTTGCTCTAGCTCTGTGGCTGCCAGCCGCCATCTTGACTGGGTTAATTTGCATACAGCCACTCTGATTGGCTGGTGGCTTTGGCTTGGCTGGTGGGCATGGCTTGGGTGTAATGGAGTGAGGGTCAATTTGCATATTACTCTTTTGTTAGATTAGATGTTTACTGAGCTCATACTTATATATCTACCACTGGGTTATACACATGGGACTCAAAAGAAGATATTGCCTTTAGCAATAAGGTACTCCTAATATTTTAAGGGAGATGAGACTTTATGCATACAATTATAGAACTAATATATTACTACATTCTGGGTACAAATAGAGAATTTTCTATTTCTTGACTAAAGCACAAAGGCATACTTTTCAAATAATCTATGTTGAAAAAGATATGAGAGACTCAAAATGGAGTCATTTGTCAGGAGGATAATGAAACTGAGACTTTTTTTATTTTTATCTTTTTTAAAGGTTTATTGTTAAAAATATTACATAATCCCCTTTTTCCTTCTGTTGATCCCTTTCAGCCCACCCTAGTCCCCCACCCCAGGCCTTTACCACTCTATTGTCTATGCCCATGGGTTCTGCATATATGTATATAAGTTCTTTGATTAATATCTTCCCACCTACCCACACTCCTATGCCTTCCCTCTGAGATTCCACAGTCTGTTCCATGCTTCTATGTCTCTGGATCTATTTTGTTCACATGATCTCACTCATATGTGGAATCTAATGAACCAAATAAACTGATGCACAAAAACAAAACAGAAGCTTAATTGCAATTTCAACCTTTCCGAAGAAAGTGACCATTAAAGGGTCAATCTGAAATTTCCTGATGAGCACTAGTAATCTGCATGATAGGACACTCTGTCATTCCCTCCCCCCAAAAGATGATGTACTGGCTTGAAACAATCCTTTCTTTTCTTTTGTTGGTAACTTCCTTTACCCACCCTTCCTGCCTATAAAACCTCTCAAGAATACCTGTCTACTTGCTAGATGGGATGCTGAACACAACATTAGTTGCTCAATAAAGCCTATTGGATCTTTGGATTTACTTGATTGAATTACTATTCTTTAACAGATTGGTGTCAATTATGATATCTAAACCCAATTTTTGACAGCATCCAGGGACAATGAGGAACACAGGCATGGTGTCTTCAACCCTTTGAATTCTCTGTTTTTATTTTTATTTCTGAAGGCCATTCTTGAGTTCTTGGTTTGAGTTCCACTCTGCATGGAGCTTCCAACATAACTGGCTTTCCTGCAAAGGACTTAGTGCATCAGGTTGGAGTTAGTAGAGGATTTCATCTTAATTGCCCACTGTTTGGTAGTCCCTTTCCCAAGTTCCAATCCACTGTTTCCATTTACTTGAGTCTGTCGTTTTAGCCTATGGACAAAAAGGGGCCACATACTAAACCAGACCAGCTCACGGGTGGTCTTCATGGCAGCCAAAGACCTAAAGTTACCACACAGGATGGTCTGAAATTAAAACATTTTAATTAAAAGAAGTTTATGGTGGGTAGTCATGTCCTAGGCTAGAATATTTCCTGACAAAAGTCAATCTTTACTTAATTGAGCTTGTAGGTTGTCTTTTTGCATCTACAAAAACATACAGGCACTCCACCTATAGAAGGAACACCACAAATCTCCTCATTGTTATTGTTATCATGTTAATTGTTGCCTATCAACAATGTGTCTATTATTTTACTTTTTATCCAATCCCAGAGGTCCCTCTGTCCCCACCACCTGCTGCTTTGCTTTATCCCTCCTCCCAGGCTTATCACCGATGGCTTTCAGGTAACCCACTTATACCTCCTCTTTTGATTGTAATGTATAATGCAGGGTGCAAAACTGCCATTTTCTGGAACATTTTCTCAACCTGTTGAGATTTTGCTTCCCAGCAATTGTCATTATTTTGGCTCAAATGTATTAATAAGTTTGCCAATCTAAAAAATGCTGGTATAACAATTGCTTACATTTGTTCACAATTGCTTACTACTTAGTTTCTGTTATAAAACCAGAGGCTCAATGCACAAAATTCATGCACTTGGGGTTGCGGGGGGATCTCCTTTAGCCTGGTCTGCACCCTCTCCCAGTTCAGGAGCCCTTGCTCCTTACCACCACCTGCTCGCTGCTCCTTACCACTTGGCTCACTATTCCTTAGCACTGCCGCAGAGGTGGGAGAGGCTTCCACAACAGTCACTGAGCTCACCAGCCATGAGCCTGACTTCTGGCTGAGCAGTGCTCTCCCTGTGGGAGCACACTGACCACCAGGGGCAGCACCTGCATTGAGAGTCTGCCCCCTGGTGGTCAGGGTGCATCATAGTGACCAGTTGTTCTAGTTGTTCCACTGTAATAGTTGCTTAGGCTTTTATTATATAGATTAAAGTTTTTGAGAGTTAATAATTCTATCTAATAAAAGAGTAATATGCAAATTAGACATCACTCCATCAAAAAGATGGCCGCTCCCATAGCCACAAGATGGCGGTGCCCAGTCTGGCTCAGCCCCACCACTGAAGTAGTCAGGCCTATTAGTCAGTCAGGAGGGAGGGGAGGCAGGGGGCCAAAAGGACAGAACATGGGATCAGAGGGGGCTGGAGTTCCCCTGCCCAGGTAAGAGGCCTTTGCCAAAGGCCTCAGGGATGGGCAAGGGTGGAGCTGGTGATTGGAGGGGTATGTGGGTGCCCTACCCAGGCATAAGGCCTAGGCCAGAGGCCTCAGACCTGGGCAGGGGCAAGGCCAGAGATCACAGGGGCCTGGGCTCTGCAGAGCCAGGAATTGGAGGGGCAGGGCCGAAGTCTGTGATCGCAGGGGTCTGGGCATGAGCAGAGCCAGCAATGCAGGGATCTGGGGGTCCTCTTCCTAGGCCTGTAGCCTTGGATAGAGGCTGTAGTGGGTTAAGAGTGGAGCCCACGATCAGAGGGGCCTAGGGGTCCCCTGCCCAGGCCTACAGCCTTGGCCAGAGACTGCCAGTGGGGCAAGGGCAGAGCTGGCAATGGCAGGGGGCAGGATCAGAGCCAGTGATTGCAGAGGCCTGGGCTCTTTGAAGCTGGTGACCAGAGGGGCTTGCAGGTCTTCTGCCCAGGCCTGCAGCTTCATGCAGAGATTTCAGGCCTGGGCAGGGGCAGAGCCAGTAATTGCAGGGGTCTGGGGGTCCCATGCCCAGGCCTGCATCCTAGGCCAGAGGTTACAGGCCTGGGAAGGGGTGGAGCTGGTGTTGGAGGGGCAGGGGTAGAGCCGGTGATCAGAGTGAACTACAGAGGAAACACCTTTTCTTACCGCTTATTGGCTAAGCTTCCTGTATGCCACTGGTAATATTCTTAGTAATTTGGGTAATAAGAACCCAAAAAGGTGATCTAGGCTTTTCCCACCAAACTCTTGGAGCATAAAAATGAAGGTCTACTGCTGGAGGGCTAAGAAATGTCATATCCTGCCCTAGCTGGTTTGGCTCAGTGCATAATGCCTCAGCCTGCTGACTGCAGGGTCTGGGTTCAATTCTGACCAAGGGCATGTACCTAGGTTGCAGGCTCCTCCCTGGTTGGGGCCCAGGTCAGAGCTCATGCAGGAGGCAACCAATCAAAGTGTTCCTCTCACTTTGATGTTTCTCTCTGTTTTCCCCTTGTCTTCCACATTCTCTAAAAATCAATGGAAACATATCCTCAGGTGAGGATAGAAAAAAAAAAAAAAAGAAAGAAATGTCATATCCTATGAAAGACACATCTTGAAAATGCCTAAAGAAAGTTGTCATTTTTTCATGG
>PVJC01046040.1:0-13461 GCA_004026665.1 Murina feae
ACTTTGTCTTTCCCAGAGTCTGCACATATCTGCTCAAGAGTCTTCCAAATGATTTTGCACTATGGGCTGTGGCTGGCCACAGCTAACTATCAATAATTCTGAGTACAAGTCTAGCAGGGAGGGGCCACAGGGAATCAGGAGAGTGAAGCTAGTGTTTATCTTATGGTGAGACAGTGCTGTTATGGTATACAGACAGTGTCGCTGCTGCTCTGGCAAGTAAGTGGGGAGAAAATAGTTCCACCCCAGAACCATACAACTCAGTCTTTGATACCCTCTGTATTCACCCTCAAGAGCCTTCCAAGAAAAAGTCTATGCTATGGGCTAAGGCAGCAGACTCCTCACAGTGCATGATGGGGGCTAGGTTGAGCAACGGGGAGTCAGGAGTTCTTCTAGGCTGATGCAATATGGAGGAGGGTGCTTGACACAGAAATGATGGTGGCTGTGGGAAGTCTGTCAAGGGACTCGGCACAGGGACCCTGACATCTGTCCCTTCAGCACTATCACGGGAGCCACACATCCTAATCTCTCTTTTCACAATAGTAGTCCATTCTTAACCATGCTCCCCCTGTAAGTGAGTGCAAAACAGTTTTTGTGAGTTGGCCCTTATAGAGGGCGCCTGGGTTTCTAGCAGACTCCTGTCTCTGTGAGGAGCAGAATCTCCACTAATTTTCACAGCCAGATGTTATAAATGCTCCTCTTTCTAGCTCCTGTGCTCCAGACTTGGGATCCCAGAATGAGGTTGAGGCCCCACACTACTTACGGGGGAACTCTGTTGCTGAGTTTTAAAATCTGTATAAAATTATTATCATATTTGTTTGGCAGTTAATACAATAAATGGTCATGTTCTATTCCAGTACTTAATTATTACTAAATATGACAGTTTGGGGACTCTTTGACAAAAGACATACTAACTTTATTTATTTTTTCCTCCTTTAAAATGGTTGCACAAAGAAACATAATGATAACTAGTGGCCCAGTGAACGAAATTTGTGCATGGGGGTGTCCCTCAGCCCAGCCTGCACCCTCTTCAATCTGGAACCCCTCAAGGGATATCCTTTGGGATTGGGTCTAAACCAGCAGTCCGACATCCCTTTGCAATCTGGGACCGCTGCTTGCCTGAATGCCCCTAACCACTCACCTGCCTGCTTGCCTGAATGCCCCTAACCACTTTGTGTGCCAGCCTGCTTACCCCCAACTGCCCTCCACCAGCCTTCTTCTCCCCAAATGTCACCCCTGCTGGCCTGATCTCCCCCAACTGCCCCCCCTATGTTCTGATCACCCCCAACAGCCCTCCCCTCCTGGCCTGATTGCCCATTACTATCTCGGTCTTGGCCCTGCCACCATGGCTTTGTCCAGAAGGATGTCCAGAAGTTCTTCCAGTCTAATAAGCATATTACCCTTTTACTAGTATAGATAATATTTCAATAAATTTAATAAAAATTGTCTTCAGATTATACTTACACTGGAAGTGAAGTACTTACCAATTTTATTTTAAACATCACAATTGGTGTACCCTATAGGTGTAAAATTTGGCTTCCACATTCTTAGCATTTATTAGGGGCCAGACTTTAGAGACTTCATAGATAGTTCTGAGGTCTTTGGCCTTGCTCTGAAGTTACTGGTTGCCTAAGTTATCACTCAAGGTGGTGAATTTTTCTACATTGTCCTGGTTTTTTTCTGGATCATTTTTATTCAGTTTCTCATTTGGCCTGTGATAATGGCCACATATTGTTGGCTTTATAGCTTTCATAGGTTTTCTTGAAGGGGTAGGAATTTTTGAAAAATCTGCTTTCCTTGAACTTCCTTAAAGACATCTTTTCATCCCCGTGGATGACTTTAGTACCTGGAGGGACAAAAGAGTGAGAGCAAGAGGACATTGGTTTGTGGGGAAATGGCTGGGATGGAAGGGAAAAAAAAGTCTTCATGAGAAAAGGTGTGGGTTGAGTATGGAATCTGCCAGACAAGACCAGGGAGTCTTGGGGATATGCCACTAAAGAAGAGGAGGAGAAGTTTGGGTGTGGTCTTTTCATCCTGGACACTGGACCTGGGTTAACAGGGCTTCTTCCTCTTTTACCTTATTTTGGTGAATGGGGTTGCTTGTTACATAACTGTCCTAGGAGTTTGTGCTTTCCTGGTCACCTTCACCATGTCAAAATTTCCCAGTGCCCTAACCTCCTGAACATATGTTTTTCAATAGGACAATGAGGGGCCACATCCCCTAGGCTTTAATTAATCAGGAAGCCTTTCCTCCAGCTAATGGTAGCTCTGGCAGATAAACTTAGACATCATAAATCACCATCCTGACACTTCCATGGGAAGGGGTGAGGAGGACAAGATGCTTTGGTAAGAGAAAGGGGGCCTTTCTTTAGCACTCCTAAGCCTTCTCAAACTTATTGACCCCATGTTCAATTCTGATTGGTCACATGGTACGGAGGTGATGCTTCCTCCAAACGTTTCCCTAGGCCACCCATTTCAGTGGTTCATTGTTCTTTCTCATCCTTCAGCATTAGCTAGTTTTCATAAGATTTACCTAAAATCTTTTTGAGGTAATGTGACTGTCTCTGTGGAGATATGAGTCATCCTGCTTCCTTAGTATAGGTTGCTTTTATGCACCTTGAAAACCATTCACTTCTTGGCTACTACCAGAGAAATTTTCCCCTTTTTCCGCTGTCCTTGTGACTCTTCCCAGCTTTCTGTTTTCAAGGTTGAAATCACTGCCTTTAGGCTTTCTTTAATGAATAGAGTTGCTCAACTGGTTATCTTAGCTTTGTTTAAAGTCTTGGGGGTGATCACAATAGGTGTAGTATCTAGATTTGGGGTTTAACAGTATAAGGCGAATGAGGCAGGAATTTAAATTCCTGAAGTTGGGCTTCCTGTTTGTATGTTGAAAACTGCACCTCCCCCCTGCCCCCACCTCCTCAGGGAATTCAGGTAGTCAGACCCTTGGTCTGAGGATTGCAGACTCAGGTTCATAGAGTATAGGAGGTACAGGCCCTGTCAAAGTATGGATTAGAGGCAGGGCTAAAGGATCCTACAGAATCCATCTCAGCCCCTGCCATCAAGCTTTGGAATTGCTGGGCTTGGTATCAGATGTGACATACACTGACTTCCTGCAGAGCACTCAGGGCAGTGAGGCCTTGATCTGAGGAGTCCGGCCTTGGGTCAACAGAGGGAGGATCCCAGGACCTTCCAGGGCTCAAGGTGAGGAACATGAAAGAAGAGGAACGGACCCTGGACCCTAGAACAGAATCATTCCACTCAGGGTGGAATGAGAGGACAACAGGCGATTTCTGCATCTGAGTCCTAGAGACTCAGGGAATTTGTTATAGGGAGTGGGATCTCAGATACACAGAGAATCAGCCCAAATCCTGCCAGAGTCAAGGTGAGGATCCCGAGGAAACAGTAATGGGATTCTGGACACCACAACAGAGGGGACCCCACAAAGGCCCTCCCCCAGTGTAAGTGATGGGTGTCCTCAGAGTGGGATGATGACAACAGGCATTTTCTGCAATGGGTCTCAGTGACTTGGGGGCTTTGGTATAGGAAGCGGGAGCTCAGATAAGCAGAGGACCTGCCCAAGTCCTGCCAGAGTCAACAAAAGGATGTAGTGACCCTGCATCATATAACAGAGGGGACCTCACAGAATCCCACCCTTGCTGTCAGCCCTGGGAGTCCCCAGAGCAGGATGACCACATGTATTGTTTTCTGACTTCCAGTCTAAGAGATCCTGGGAACATGGTATCAGAAAAAGGGCCTCTGGTCCACAGAGGAGAGTGCCCAGGTCCTACTGGAATCAACCACTGAGGCAGTGGGCTGTCCAGGCTAGAGGCTAAGGACCTTGCTATGCCCACCTGGCCCCACCCCACCCACCCCCCATCTGGCTTTCAGTTGAACCTTTGGTCATTTTGGATGTTATGGATCCTGGCTCTTTATATATTAGGTTATCATTCACAGAGATGTTACATAATGAAAATATAAAACTTTAAAACACATATTTAATTATCTAAATTAGTGTCTTTTAAAATATATTAAATTAAAAAAACAAGATTTTTCAGAGATATTTCTTTATTATTCACAGCATTTCAAACTCTGCTGAGGTTTCTACATTTGAATTAACATAACCAGCTCTCATCATTACACGAATCAAAAAAAAAGACACTTTGATTTAAAATATTTTGTATAATCAATAACAATTTTCTGTTGCATTAGTTTGAGATATATTAATTTTTCATACTTCTTAATAATAAGCCAAGATTATTAATCATTACCAGTCTTTATTTCAGATACATCTGACATTCTTGTTTGCTGGGAGCAGTGGAGACCATGATAGCAAAAACAATATTCAATGCAAATAGTTGCCAGGAAAGCAGTTGAAGGATATACCTTCAGGAAAATTTAATCTTCTTAATACTGTAATTCATGAGGAATGCTAAGAGTAAACAAGCCTGTCTATTTAAGATTATATTTCACATTATACCACACTTACCCAGCCAGGGGTTATTTAAGTCCAGGTACCTAATGGCAAATGATTGCTTTTAAAGATTCAGCTGTAAACTTCAGGTAATAAATTTAAATCAGTTGATCTCTTAATTCCCCCCAACCATCCCCAGCCTTACAGCTGTAGGATGATAGTCTGTTCAAGGCTGCTCTGCCTTTGTATTTGTTTATGTTTATCATTTTGTAATGGTCTTTATTATCCATAAATAAGTGAGGTCATGTGGTATTTTTTCTTTTATTGACTGGCTTATTTCACTTAGCATAATGCTCTCCAGTTCCATCCATGCACAAGAATCTGGGGGTTAGGGAGGAAGGGGGGGAAGGGCAAGGGGAAAAATGGAGATCTATCTATCATTTGTTGTAATACTTATCTATCATTTATTGTAATACTTTAAGCAATAAAAAAAGAAATTTATATCAATGTATAAGCTATATAAAAGCACTGTGTAATAAACATTTGGATGTGTTTTATATTTTCTTCTAATAGCAATATCAACCATTACAAGGCTGTAAGTTAACTTTTGGGTGGTTTTATTACTTCCCTTCAAAAAGTTTTTAGTTCTATTTTGAAATAATTTAGAAGACTTTTCTTCCCAGGAGTTACACTTCATAAGACTGTATAAATATTGAGAGAAGTGTATTATAAAGGAATAAATGTGAGTTTTTCTAAGTGGGAGTTCATTGGACCCTTTAACATTTTATCTATTTCCTCTATTTCCTACCATTGGAAAGGTCATTTGTTCCTTCATTAGGCACACATAAAATAGGAAATAAGACTAATGTTCGGTGAAGGCAAAAATGATTCTTGCAAGTCACATGGTCTTCAAAACAGCACAAGTACAGGAAGCAAGATGTCATCTGGGTGTAATGTATTAATATTGTGTAATGGATTATTTATATTTATATATTTTAACTTTATACATTTTAAATATAAATGAGTTTTATGCAAAATCAAATTTATTTATTGAAAATAGGAAATTTAAAGTTTCTCAAGAAAATACAGTTGTAGCATCAGTAACCTATTGTGGAATTAATAAATACTAAGCTTGCTACCTTTTTGTGCAATTAATTACAGCACATCTTTTACCATCATCTATGATAAGAACATTTGTATATACTAGCTTCTTTTCAAATATATTAATTTTTCCTTGAACACACCTGAGTTCAAAAATATATGTATCACTAGGGACCCGGTGCACAAAATTTGTGCACTTGGGAGGTCCTTCAGTCCGGCCTGTGCCCTCTCGCAGTTTGAGACCCTTCTGAGGATGTCCACCTGCTGGCATGCCTGACCAACCTGGGTGAGGGACTGATGGCTGTTTGCAAGCTGGCCAAGCCCCCCAGTGGGAACCCTGACCCCATGTGGGTGTGGCCAGCCTGGGTGATGGGCTGAGGGCTGTTTACAGGCTGCCCACAGCCCCTCCAGGTTTTGGGTCCCTACTGGGGAACCTGGCCAGCCTGGGTGAGGGGCTGATGGCTGTTTGCAGGCCCCCCAGTGGGGTCCCTTACCCCATTGGGGTGTGGCCAGTATGGGTGACGGGCCGATTGGAGCTTTCAGGGTTTCAGGCTGCTCACAGCTCCCATTGACCCAATGTCCCGGCAAGGCTGGCTGGAAGCAGGTTTCTGGGGTTTGTTTATCTTCTATAATTGATGCACTGTTCTTTTAAGCTGAGGCCTAGTAACAAAACCTCCTCTGCTTCACCTTGCACTTCTATTTTTTTTAATGTATTTTATTGATATTTTACAGCGAGGAAGGAAGAGGGGTAGAGAGTTAGAAACATCGATGAGAGAGAAACATCGATCAGCTGCTTCCAGCACACCCCCTACTGGAGATGTGCCCACAACCAAGGTACGTGCCTTTGACCGGAATCGAACCTGGGACCGTTCAGTCTTCAGGCTGACGCTCTATTCACTGAGCCAAACCACTCAGAGTGACCTTGCGCTTCTATAATGAGACAATGTTACCCTTAGTAGTCAGGCCAGGCCTGCTGTTTCCTTCAGCTCTCGAGGATTCTATGATTGATACTTTATTGCAAGTATGTTTTGCCTTGAGCCAAGATAAGTGGAGCTGCCACAAACAGTTTGAGTTTCACTCCTGCTGCAATGGAAGCTGCCTTTTAGTCAGGTCCGTGAGTGGCGGCTTCCATGTTGGCTGGGTTAATTTGCATACAGTCGCTCTTATTGGCTGGTGGGTGTGGCTCAGCCATCCCAAAGTGATGGTTAATTTTAATATTATGCTTTCATTAGTTTAGATAGATTTAGGTGTAGCTTCTCAAAAATTTCCAGAAAGAAATTAGTCTTTCAGTGATGTTAACCTCAGACTAATTAAAATCACAAGTTTGGCCTTCATTTTGGAAAAGTCTTTTGTTTACAACCTTTTTAAAACTTTATGGTCAACAATCTCTTCATTTAATTTTATAATTTCTTTATTTTAATTTAATTTTTAATTTAGGAACACAAATCTAAAATTTACTTGAGCAGTTTGAGAAATAGCTTATGACTGGTCACATTACTGTGCTGGGAAGCTGAAGCTGGTGCACTGAATCGAGAATGTGCAATCATGCCCTCCCTGCTGAATGAGGAGACACAAGCCACCCACAGGGATGACAGGTAGCACCTTCAGCATCCAAACTCCCACTTTGGGGAGATGAAATCCATTGGGTCATTTGGATTGAAGGTGTGAGGTTAATACACAATGGAAATAGAGTCGTACAATTTATTACTTACAGTTCCCAGAAGTGGAGGTCACAACTGAGCCAGGGAAAGGCAGTCCTCCATTCCAGATCACACGCCAACAGGAGACAGAAGCAGGCTAGCAAGCACCTATGAGTTATAAGGTGGCTGGGGTGAAGATCACTAACTTTTCCGAGGCTTAAGCCTAAGCAGTAATTTTAGAAGGTACTCTGGGAAAAGTAAAATGGAATTCACAGCAACCACTTACCTAAGTGTCCAGATTCTGGAGGTAAGTTGGGTTCAGACTGTTAAATGTCTAGGCAGAAAAAGAATAATTCTTTTTCTTTTGCAAAAGTCGACTCTCATGGCAATTGACTCCATGATGCTTAGCCACTAACCTTCAGGGAAACTCACAGTCTTGGCAGTGGGGATATTAAAGTCAGGGGCAGGGATTTGGTGACCCAACAAATGCAATATGTGAAAAAAAAACAAAAATGACAGTTATGCAAATGAGGGTTTGAAAGCCTGTTCTCAGCCATCAGCCACATCCCTTTTGTTGGGTTCAGCCAATAAATTAAATCAAAGCAAGCCCTTGGGTAATGTTAAGGTAGGTATTTAATTTAAAACATGGGTGAGATTATGTAGCACTTGAACTTATGGGGCCAACTTTTGTATATGTGTATACATTTGTCAGAATTATTAATATCCATGTAATAGGTGATACCCTTCATAAGCACATATACTTTTTGTTTTATCTAATAAGTAATCTAAATTGGAACAGTTATCCAGAACCATTTACACTAAAGAATCATGCTCTCGCTGCATTAACGCTCTTATGTAACAGCCCAATGTGTTCAGCCAGGATGGCTGACAGGCTGATATTTGTCTTAATGATTTTGGCTGCATCACACGTGTGCTGGCAACTACTCTAGTCCCAAAATAATGGGGATGGATGTTGCATAATTTTGATTTGAAAGAGTAGAAAGGGAGACAATTGGGTGTCCTCCTCAGTGATTTGTAAGGGTAGTCCCAGGAACACTAAAGTACTTAGTTTGGACAGAATACTTTGCGAGGGGCCAGCACAGAGTAAAAAGCATTGGTTGAAGGTGGAAGTTCATGTTTGGAGGGATAGGTATGTGTGTGGCCCCAAGGCACTGGGTTCAGGATGGACATCAGCTGTGTGCTCAGGGAAGCCAGAATAAATTAGGCTTCTCTCCAGATGGCTGGGCCACAGGGCCCAGGACCACAGGGATTGTGCTTTTTTAGACAAGATGTAGGTCATATTCATGTGCTGTTGGTGCCTGGGCAGATGTGGAAGATGCTGAAGGGCATCTGGAGGCTTCTGCCAGGTGCCACTTATTGTAAGACAAGTGTCCTTCATGGGAACTATTGAACACCATAGACAGCATAAGGCAAATTCCAGGGTAACGTGGGTGTTTCTATTGGGCAAATGGGGACAGGGTCAATAAATCAGCTGGGTAGGCCTCGAACTGGGGAAACAGCTTTTTTGATCCCAGCAATTGAATAGGCACCCCAAAATTAGCTCTGGTTTCTGCCCATTGTACAAACATATTAAGACTATTGGAATCTCGCCTAGCTAATGTCACTCAGTGGTTGAACCAGGAGGTCACAGGTTTAATTCCCGGTCAGGGCACGGGTTGTGGGCTTAATCCCCAGTGTGGGGTGTGTAGGAGGCAGGTGATCAATGATTGTCTCCAATCATTGATTTCTTTCTCTCTCTCTCCCTCTCCTTTCCTCTATGAAATCAATTTAAAAACTAACAAAACACCTACTGAAGACTTAAACAGAAGCAACGATTGTGGAGCCCTGAGCAGGGACTGGGGAAGGGTGCTGTGAGGTGGTGTAGGTCCTGGAGAGTTGTAGGTGGAGGGCTTTGTGGTAGCAGCATCCACAGTCAGGGAAGGTTTTTCCCAACAAAACTTAACACTAATTCCCAGGAGGATAATGTGGGCCAATGCAATAATGTGGGCCAATCCAATGGGTGTGATGAAGGCAAGCAACTAAGTGAAGTGTTTTGGGGCCCCTTAAAGTTGTGAGACTTGACACATATCTTGGCTTTCCGGAGCTCAAAGGTGAAGCAGAAAGCAGCCTGGCAGGTAACCTCATCCTCGAGCAGCACACATTATAGTTGGCAAGGGGGCTCTGGGGTAAACACATAGTTAACTCTTCAAAACGCCACTCACAGGGTCATCAGCAGGGAATTTAGACAAATGTTCAGTTTGACATCCAAGTTCCGGGCAGAGCTCACCATCATTAGCCACTGAGTCTTCCTTGGTGACATCTCTGTCAAAGAAGGTTTTGGGGGCAGCATGTAGGATGAGGTTGTCCCTTAATGTCATGGGCCAGAGCACTGCCATCTCCAGTGTTGCTGCAGGTGGCAGGAGCCATCCCAGGAGGGCAACTGAGGGTCAAAGTGGTCTAATGGGATCAAATTGATTTGGGACACTCTCTTTAGGGTTGCTTGCATTTTGACAGCATTTACTGGTATCCCAAAAGTCTCAGTCAATTTTGGGGCCCTCAGGGGTGCACCTTGCAAATAATTGGACGATTATTTCCTTTAAGGCACAGGAGGTCTCCATCCATAAATAGTAAAGGTTGGAGACACATGTGCAGCTTTGGTTGAAAACAAATTTAATTCTGTGCTCCTGATAATTTAATGCTTGGCCTTGTATTACCAAAGATGGGTTTGAACTGCCTAAGTCTATCAAACAAATAGGATTGAAATTAGGAAAATGTGAGGGCCAATGCTCAGAGGTCAGCGTATTGGTGATTGTTGGGCAGGGTGGATGGCAGAGCAATCGTGACACTGCTCCCATTTAAGATAGAGGTCTTGAATTGCCAGGATAGTATCCACACCTGGTGGCGTTTTGGGTGCAGGGAGTCTGATCTTTAACAGCACCCACATATTAGGGTGGATATTCAAGGCAACACTGGAAGCAGCAATAAGCAGGGTGTAATGCAATGGCACAGATCACCAGAAAGCAATGATTCCTTCCCAGAAAGTTAGTGAGCCACATGCAGGTCAAAGGCATTGTATAAGGGTACAATCTTTGACCACAATCCCACCTTCCTGACCACTAATTGTGTTGTGAAACGAGAGTGATGTATAGAACTAAATATGAAGATGATGACCTGCTGAATGAGAAGGCACAGGGGGTGAGTGTGTGCATGGGAAGTAAAATCCTAGGAGTTGTTTTGATTGAAGGTGCAGTTTCAATAGAAATATCCACACAATGGAAATACAGTCACAAGATTTATTCCTTACAGAACCCAGAAGTAAAGGTGCACACTTAAGGTAGGGGAAGGACAGTCCCCAGTCCTAGGTTACAAACCAGCAGGAGATAGGGGACAGGGTAAGAAGCACCTACCACTTATAAGATGGTTAGGGTAGAGGTCACTAATTTTCCTCAGGCTTAGCTCTAACTGGTCATTTTTAAAGGCACCCAGTGAAAAATAAAGTGGAACTTATGGTGGGTATACTAAGCTCAACTCCTTATCTACATGTTCATACTCTAGGTGTAAGTAGAGTTATCCTACATAATAAAAGTTTAATATACTAAGTGTCCGGTCATCCATTCAACCAAGTAAAGCATAATATGCTAATAATATGCAAAGCTCAACTGCTCACTATGACATACACTGACCACCAGGGGGCAGACAGTTAATCAGTTGACCAGTCATTATTAAGTTGCACTGACCACCAGAGGGCAGATGCTTTGGAGAAAAGCAAAGTGGCTTTTTCTCCAAAGTTGTTTTTCTCAACGTCACAATTACTGAGATTTTTTTTTTTTTAAATCAAAAAGTTTGTTCTTTCTCAGGCTTGCTGCAGCTCTTCCGGGTCTTTTTTTAATTAAAGATGAATTTGTGGAGAGTTTGTTCTAGGTCTGTGAAATATGCTGTTGGTATTTTAATGGAAAGTGCGTTGAATTTATCGATTGCTTTGGGAGTATGGACATTTTAATGATGTTGATTCTACCCATCCATGAACATGGTATGCTCTTCCATCTGTTTATGTCTTCCTCTATCTCTTTTTTCAATGTCCTGTAGTTTTCTGAGTAGAGGTCTTTTACCTCTTTGGTTAAGTTTATTCCTAGGTATCATAATTTTTTTGGTGTGATGGTAAATGGGATTGAATTTTTAGTCTCTCTTTCTGTAAATTAAAAATGAACTCCCATTTGACCCTGTGATCCCACTTCTGGGAATATACCCCAAGAAACCAGAAACACCAATCAGAAAGGATATATGCACCCCTATGTTCATAGCAGCAAAATTTACCATAGCTAAGATTTGGAAACAGCCTAAGTGCCCATCAGCAGATGAATGGATTAGAAAACTGTGGTACATCTACACAATGGGATACTATGCTGCTGTAAAAAAAGAGGGAATTCTTACCATTTGCAGCAACATGGATGGAACTGGAGAGCATTATGCTAAGTGAAATAAGTCAATAGGTGAAAGAAAAATACCACATGATCTCAATTAGTAATGGGTAATAAAGACCATTATAAACTGATGAACATATATAGATACAGAGACAGAGCAGCATCAAACAGACTACCAAACTACAGCTGGAAGGCTGGAGAGGGTTTGGGGGGAGTTAAGAGATCAACGGAAGGACTTGTATGCATGCATATAAGCATAATAAATGGACATAAGGCATTAGGGGGTAGAGGAGGAGGGGGGAAGGTCAAGGGAAAAAAATAGAGACTTACCTAACACTGTTTGTAATACTTTAAGCAATAAAACAAAATTTGTAAAAAAAGAGAGGAAAAAAAAGTTTGTTTGTGTGACACACTGTGCAAAGTTTCCTTTGTACATACTGCTTATTACTCATGTCCAGATACTTCTATTAAATAACAATCTTCAACTATGTAAATTTTAAGATCTTACTGGCTTCATTCAAAAAGTCAGGATTCGGGCAGCATCCCATCCAACAGATGGAAAGGAACTCAGATGAGTATCAAATATCATACCTCTAGTGAAGATTTGCCTTGTAATTGATAACATGACTTAATACACTCTAATGGGCACTCTGTTCTGGTGGTAAATGCTGATAACTTGAAAAATAAAGGCCAAAGTGAGGCAACAAGCGTTTATTTGAGGTCAAAACAAACTGAAATCCATGGGGATAAATTCAGGAAGGAAACCAAATTGTACCCCAGTTATGGGGGTGAGAGCAAGGAGTTTATATGAGAAAGGGAAGGGAAATAATTACATAAATAGAATGAAGGAATTTCTATTGTTGCTAACAAGCTAAATTTTTAACTATACATGACTGGTTGCTGATTAAAAATGTCAAAATCATCAGTTCTTGTGGTGAGGAGGTCTGCTTTCCTATTAACTTTACAAACAATTCTTTTTAAGACAATGTTGGTTTGGCTCAAGTCTAAAGGTTATTTTGCTCAGCTCAATCATTTGAAATGTACAAGGAACAAGATTGCAAGGGATGATGGGCTCTGTTTTTGAAATGGCTACGTTTGTATCAATTTTCTCAACACAATAGTTTTGGAGCCAAAGAGTCTTAAGGCAGCTACCATCAGTTCCTTTCTTATTTTGTTGGATGAACTTGCCAAGTTACTCAGCTTTTCTGACCAATGTTTTCTTCCTTGATGTGGAAATAATTATCACTTGTAACTTATTGGATCTTTTATTTAAGTGCAAAGTAAATAACATTAACATATGTACAACATGTTGCACAATGTCTAATAGGTAGTGAGTAGTTAACAAATGTTAGCAATTATGAAAGGCTGAGTCTAAATGTAAAGTTGTTATTCACACAGACTAGCTAGCCTTTTGAGCAGCACTTCCCACAGAGGCAAGCTTGACTTAACAAGTCTCTTCTAAGAGGTTATTTACCAGTAACATTACCCATCATCTCAGGCATATGTACTCGTACACAGTTGATTTACTTACTTGCCATTTTTCTCAGTGATTTATTAAGATAAAGTAGCAATAAATATTATACTTACTAGGGGCCTGATGCATGAAATTCAGGTATGAGGTGTGGGACCCTCAGCCCGACCTGTACCCTTTCCAATCTGGGGACCCCCAAGGGAGCCCTCTCCAATCCAGGAGTTTCTGTCTGTCTTTGCAATCATATGAGCAAATTGTCTGAGACCCCAACCCAGTTTGGTTTGTTGCTCACAGAATAGTAGAGGTGTTCTTTTTTCTTTGCTCATTGGTGGAGATTTCTAGAAGTTGCAGGATATCTTCCCTTTAATTTTTCTTAGACACTCTGACTTTACTTACATCTCTCACCTTTGCTTTCCC
>PVJC01046041.1:0-13521 GCA_004026665.1 Murina feae
TCTCATCAATGTTTCTTTTTTTTTTTTTTTTTAATTGATTTTTCACAGAGAGGAAGGGAGAGGGATAGAGAGTTAGAAACATCGATGAGAGAGAAGCATCCATCAGCTGCCTCCTGCACACCCCCTACTGGGGATGTGCCCGCAGCCAAGGCACACGCCCTTGACCGGAATCGAACCTGGGACCCATCAGTCCATAGGCCGATGCTCTATCCACTGAGCCACACTGGTCAGGGCCCTCATCAATGTTGCTAACTCTCCCTCCCTGTAAAAAAAAAAAAAATCAATAAAATATATTTAAAAAAAAAAAAGAAAAGAACTTGAGGAACAATGTGCCCTCAGCCTGCCCTGCCCAGGGCAGCAGCCGCTTGCCGCGTGTGGCTCCTGAGCCCTTTCGTGGGGCCGAGCGGAGAGGGGCTGCGTGTGAAACACGGCAGGGTCACTCCCAGGCTCAGCATGAAAAAAAAGAAAGTGGATCTCCCGAATGATGTTCATGTTGACGACACGCTACCACGATACTATTTTGGCTACAAAGGGTGAAAAAACGCAACTGAAATTCATGATACCTGTTTCTTTTTCACTTAAAAAAAAAAAAAAAAGTGGCTCCTGGGACATTTAAACTGACACCTGTGCCCTGGCCGGTGTGGCTCCATGGACAGAGCATCGGCCTGTGGACTGAAGGGTCCCGGGTTCGATTCCAGTCCAGGGCACATGCCCAGGTTGTGGGCTCGATCCTCAGTGGGGGGTGAGCAAGAGGCAGCTGATCCATGATTCTGTCACATCGTTGGTGGTTTCTCTCTCTCTCTCTCTCTCTCTCTCTCTCTCTCTCTCTCTCTCTCTCTCTCTTCCTCTCTGAAATCAACAAAAATATACTTTTAAAAAATAAAAAATAAATAAAATTACACCTGTGACTTGGATGATGCTAATCTAAACCAGGGCTTCTCACACACACACACACACACACACACACACACACACACACACACACATCCTATATAATAAAAGGTTAATATGCAAATGGACCCTAACTGCTGAATGACCAGGAACAACCTGTCGCTGTGACACACACTGACCACCAGGGGACAGACGCCAAATGCAGGAGCTGCTCCTGGTGGTCAGTGTGCCCCACAGCGGGCGCTCCGCTAAGCCACAAGCCGGGCTGACGGCTGTGAGCACAGTGGCGGTGCTGGGAGCCTCTCCTGCCTCCTCAGCAGCGCTAAGGATGTCCGACTGACGGCTTAGGGAGTGGACCGAAGCTGTCAGTTGGACATCCCCGACGGTTCCCGGGCTGCCAGAGAGACACCCCCTTCTCCCCCCACCACACACACACACTGTGCAGGAAGTAAGTAAATAAACCAGAGGCCTCTCCACCATCCTGTGCATCGAAGGAGGTGGAGCAGCATCCCTGGCCTCTACCACTAGGTGGCAGTAGCATCCCCTCCCAGTCCTGACAACCAGGGGTGTCAGCAGACGGTGACGAATGTCGCTGGGTGGGGTGGGGGTGGGGAGCAGAAGCCGCCCACCTAACCCTCACGGAGGGCTTACTACGCCTCATGCCAGCTGCTCCGCACCTCAGAGGCAGGAGCTCACGGAATCGCGTGCAAGAGAAAAGTATTGCTGCCATTTCTTAGACGAAGAAAGGAAGGCTTCACACCGAGGTCATGGTCACCGGGCTGGTGCATCAGGGTTCAAGCCCAGGTCTGTCTGCCCCCAGAGCCCCTGCTCTGAATCACACACTCTGCCAGAAGGAGGGAGGTGGGGCGGTCACCATGCCTTCCACGCCTGGGTCACTCTGGATCAAACCCAAGGTCCTTCCCTTGGCCCAGGAGGTGTCCCCTGATCTGGCGGGGTCCCTCACTGCCCCTGGCCTCACCAAGTTCATCTTCTACCACCTTCCTTCGCTCCTCATGCCCCAGCCACCGTGGCCTCCTTCTTCCTCCCACGGGCACAGCACACGCCTGCCCCAGGGCCTTTGCACCTGCTGCTCCCTCTGCTCGGAATTCTCTGCTCTGCCATCTTCGCACAGCGCGAAGATTTCTCACGTCGCTCGGTTTTTACTCAAATGCCACCTCTTCAGAGAAAGCGCCACTGACAACCCTGTCAAAATTAACTCTGTCCTGTTCCCTGCTTTATTTTCTTTTTTAAAAAAATTGTTTTATTTATTTCAGAGAGGAAGGGGGGGTAGAGAGAGAGAGAGAGAGAGAGAGAGAGAGAGGGAGGGAGACATCAATGATGAGAGAATCATTGGTCAGCTGCCTCCTGCACACCCCACACTGGGGATTGAGCCCGCAACCCAGGCCTGTGCCCTGACCAGTAACTGAACCTTGACCTTTAATTCATAGGTCGATGCTCAACCACTGAGCCACGCTGGCCAGGCCCCCTTTATTTTCATTTAGACGACACCTGCCGTGTCCCAGAGATGCTTTCAAGCCTGTTTTAGCTCATCTGCTCCCAAACACTATCTCCCCAAAGTCACATTTCTATTTTATTGGTCTCCTTCGCACCCCCCCACCCCCCCACTACACCTTGCCTTTCCTAGGGGCTTGTCCTGTGGGTGGCACTCACCACCTGGAACAGTGCCTGGCCCCGGGGGAGCTGTCCCCTAAGCAGGTGCTGAATGAGGGACGGTCCTCTGCCTTCGCCTGGGCCGAGCCAAACCCAACCTGCGCCCGAACCCCAGCTCAACTCTCCTCTAGCTCCCCAGATACTAACGGAAGCAGCATTCGCCAAGAACCTCCTCGCCCTGACCCTCTCCGCGCCACAGATCCACCAGCGGTGCTCGGATGAGCCCGTCCTGCACGACACGTTCAGAGACGGCAAATCCGTGGCCAGAGTCACACAGCCTGTTAGGGGCGCAGCCAGGACTCCAATCTAGTGGTTCTCTATTTCACAACTCCAGGCCAGTCACTGGAGGGCAACGGCTGTCCCCCCAGCTAGAGTGTCAGCTGCTGCCGGGTGTGAGTCTGCGTGTCTG
The DNA here is from genome assembly GCA_004026665.1 of Murina feae. Lineage (NCBI taxonomy): Eukaryota > Metazoa > Chordata > Mammalia > Chiroptera > Vespertilionidae > Murina > Murina feae. The sequence continues at coordinate 2,972 of PVJC01046041.1, forward strand.
CGCGCCCCTAGCCGACACCTTGCCTGCCTGGCACTCGGCCCCAGCATCAACACCAGCCCTCCCATCCTCGCCCTGAGAACCCCATGTTTACTGGTGTCCTGGCTCGTATCTGCGATTATTTGTTTACACGTCTGCCTCTTCGCCAGACTGTGACTCCCCTCCCCCTCCCCAGGGCAGGCGCCGTGCTGAGCCTGACTCATCCCCCATCCCCGCACACAGTCCATGCTCAAGAAACAGGCATGGCCCTGGCCGGTTTGGCTCAGTGGATAGAGCGTCGGCCTGTGGACTGAAGGGTCCCGGGTTCGATGCTAGTCAAGGGTGCATGCCCGGGTTGGGGGCTCGATCCCCAGCGCAGGAGGCAGCTGATCCATGATTCTCTCCCATCAATGATGTTTCGCTCTCTCTCTCCCTCTCCCTTTCTGTCTGAAATCACTAATAAACACACACACACACACACACACACATATATACACACTCATATATACACACGCACACATATATAAGAAACAGGCATAGAAAGGATGGGGATGGAGGATGTGGCGCTGAGTCATTCATTCATTCCCTGAGTCATTCCATCCATCCTGAAGCAAACTCCTGGGCTGGGTGCTGCAGGCTTGGGGGAGAATGACGGTGGCTGATCCCTCATTCATTCATTCACTCAACAAATATGCCTCTAGGCCTAGTAGGTGCTGGGGCTTCGGGACAGTGGATGGGTCAGACTTAGCTGAGCCTTGAGCTCATGGCCTGGACATGGACCTGACCATCACCACCAGGGCCAGACGGGCATGCCAGGGGGGTCAGGAGAGCAGAGAGTGAGCAGATGCCAGACCCAGCGCTAGGCCTTGGAAACTTACAAGTCTGGGAAGGCAGACAAGGGGAGAGAAGTAGAAAAACACCTCACTCGTGTGGAGCGCCTGTGCATTAAGCACCTGGCTAAGAGCAAGCAAAACAGTTCAGCCACCTGGCCCTTTGCTGCTGACCCATTTCACAGATGAGGCAGGAGGAGGCCAAGGAGGGGAGGCGGCTGGCCCGTCTTGACTTGCCAAGAGGCATCGTTCTCCTCATTAATTCTTCATCTTACATTTCCCTTGCTCAAATGGATGGTGTGGTTCCCACCTCCTGACTGATAATGGTTATGATAATGACAATAATTATTATTATTACAGCCGCCTTCCAGGGATGAGCACTTAATGCGCGGGATCTCTCATCCCCTTCAATCAGCGGATGCCATTCCCATTTCGGGGAGAGAACTCGGAGAGGAGACAGGGCCTGTCTGGGGGCCCCAGGCTGCCCCCAGGCCATGCGAGGGGGGCGCAGGGGCTCGGGGCAGAGGCTGTGTCGGGAGCAGGAGAGACAGAAGCACCGTGTGGCTGGGTTTGACAAACACGGAGTGGGTCCCCCCTCTGTGGGCGCCAAGCAGACTGCGTGCCTGCCGATCCCAGCACTGCGCGTGCTGGTGAGGCAGAGGGGGCGGGGCTGTTTTGGAGACAGAGCAGGGGGAAGGGGAGAAGGGGCTGTGGACCTGCAGCGGTGGCCACGCCTTGTGTTCCCAAGTCCCCTGGGTGAGCAGCCCTGGGGGGCGGGGGCAGGGAGCCTTTGGAAGTGGGTGGGGAGACTGAGGCTCGGAGGAGCGCCTGCCGCACCAGTAGCAAGGGGCTGGCCATCGGGCCAGAAGCGCCAGCTCCTGCCAACCCAGCTGGCCCAGTGGGACCGAGACCCCTTCTGCCAGCTCTTCGCACGCCTGAGGGGGGCCGCCCACCAGTCCTGAATCGCTGCCATTTACAACACACTGTCCCCAGGGGCGGGCATGGGGGGGAATGGGGTCGGGGTGGGGGTGGGGGTGGCTGGGGGCTGGGGCTCGGCTTTTCCTCTGCCCCCTGCAGGGCCTCCTCATGCGCACTGGTGCTCAGCAGGCCCTCGGCTGGCGCTGGTGGCTGAACGGAGACTCACGTGAGACAGAATCTCGGAGTAGCTGTCCCCTCTGGTGAGGGACCCGACTCTCTCCGCCCTGGCCATGCCCGGGGCCGGGGGCGCCCTTTCCCCCCCATTTCTGCTCAGCGGACACCTGCTCACCTGAGCACAGGTGGCACCAGCCTGCAGCCCCAGCCCACGCGTGGGTTCCCACAGGGATCCGGGTCCCCGTGAGCTCCCTCTGGACGCCCTGCATGGTAACAGCGGGCACGCCCCCTGGAGGAGGGGGCTGTCCTTGCTCGCTCACTGCCTGGTCCTCAGCACCCAGTTTCCCGGCCTGACACAGGGACCATGCACGGGAAGTACTGGTCGGACGGACGGACGGACGGACGGACGGAACAGAGCAGGGGCAGGGAGGCCAAGGGCCGCGCAGACCTTGTTGTAGAGGGCGCAGATGTGCAGGGCCGTGTTCCCCGAGGCGTTCTGGGCTCCGGGCTCCGCCCCGTAGAAGAGCAGGTGCTCCAGGTGCTGAGAGTGACCCCGTTGGCAGGCCTGGGCGGACAGGGGCCGAGGGGGCCGGTCAGACCCTCCGCTTGGCTGGGCGCCCTGCGCCCCCCGGCCCTTCCCCCTTCAGCCTGTTCCCTCTTGGCGACACGTCATTCCGAGGCCCAGTGTCTGGCCTGGCCCCTCGGAAGCCCCAGAGGCCGTCCCGGCCCGTGTTCCCTCGGGGTTCCAGCGTCGACACCCCCACTGCACCCCCCTCATCATTTCCTCTTTGGAGGCCATGTGCCCTCACCTCCACCCTCTGTGGGGCCCCCAGCATCTGGGTCCCCGGCTCCTCGGACCAGGGTCCCTGATCCGTGCCCCCCTGAGGGCCCTGGCATCCTGCCCGGTGCCCGGTCCCTTTCCCTGCCTCCCCCCCCCCCCAGGCGGGAGCACCTGGTGGATCTCCTGCCAGCCATTCTCATCGGCCACGCCCAGCTGGGCCCGGTTGTACAGCAGCAGCTCACAGCAGCGCGGGTCGCCGCCCACCATCGCCGTGTGGAACAGGGGGGTCAGCCCCCGGCGGTCCTTGTAGTTGGGGGAGCCCCCGAGGTCCAGGAGCGCCTAGGGAGGGAGATAAGACAGACAGCAGTCGTGGGAGGTCGGGCTCGTCCTGAAGGGCCCGTGGGGCGGGGGGCCCGGTGACCTCCGCTGGCTAACGCCAAGCTCCGGTCTGTCCCGATGCCCTTGCGCGACCTTGAGCCTGGCCCTGGCGCCCTCTCTGAGCCTCTCCCGTCCCCTGTGAACAATGAAGGGACTGGGAGGAGGCAGCGGACGTGGGATGAGCTGTTGAGGGAGCTCACAGCCTCCTGCCCACCTACTGGGGGGGAGTGGGGGGGGGGACGGCCGTGGGGACGGATGACAGAACTGAGTCTGGCTGCAGGAGGCCCCCCGGCCAAGTGGGAGGCGCTATTGGGACCCAGATCCCAAAGCTGGAGCCCAGGAGGAGGCGTTGGGAAGAGCAAGGAGCAAGTTTGGGTCAGGGCCAGCGGGCCAGCCTCGCTGGGGCCAGGGGCTGGGGGCAGCGAGGGGTATTAGGACAGCGTTGGCGCCGCCCCGAGGGAGGACAGCTGCTTGGCGCTGCCCAACTGCACGCTTACAGCTGCATCCCAACTCGGCAGCCACACGTGGCTAGTGAGACCAGGAAGCCCCAGGATTTCGTTTTTAAATATATTTCAGACAGGAAGGGAGCGGGGGGAAGAGAGAGAGAGAGGGAGAGAGGGAGAGAGGGAGAGAGAGAGAGAGAAACATCCATGATGAGAAGGAGTCACAGATCAGCTGCCTCCTGCTCGCCCCACACGGGGGATCGAGCCTGAAACCCAAGCACGTGCCCTGACCCGAATGGAACCGTGACCTCCCGGTGTAGAGGTCAATGCTCAACCACTGAGCCACACCGGCCGGGCGCCAGAAGTCTAAGTTTTGATTTTCACTCACTTTAGTCCATTTAGATCCGTGCAGCCCAGGTAGCTAGTGGCTACTAGAACGGACAGGTCAGGTCTGGATCTGGGGGAGGGCAGGGCATTGGGGGACCGAGGAAGGCGTGTGGGTTCCAGGGTATAAGAGGGTAGTGGGCGGGAGTTTGACTATGTTTGGGTTTCTTTTTCTTTTTAGAGACATTTTTGTTGATTTCCGAGAGGAAGGGAGAGGGACAGAGAGATTGCAACATCAATGATGAGAGGGAATCATTGATCGGCATGCCCCACCCCTCCCCGCCACTGGGGATCAAGCCCACGACCCAGACATGTGCCCTTGGCCGGAATCGAACCCGGGACCCTTCAGTCCGCAAGCTGACGCTCTATCCACTGGGCCACACCAGCTGGGGCACGTTTGGGGTTCTTTAAGAGAGGGCTGGAGAAAGGGGGCGGGACCTGTTAGGCTGGGCTGCCTGTGGGTGTGGGCATTTACCCACAGTTACGTATCTCTGGGGGTGATCCATCCCGGCCTGTGTGAGAAGAGGGCGCAGGCACCCTCGGGAGGGGGTGGGAGCAAGGGAAGAGCAGCCCCGGGCGGGTAGCTCAGCTGGACAGAGCATCATCCTGACACCCTAAGGTTCGGGGTTCAATCCCCGGTCCAGCTCCCACAGGAATCAACCCATGAATGCAGAAGGGAGTGGGACGACACGTCATCGATGTCTCTCCCCAATCGATATATTTAAGGAAAAGGGGAACAGCGTTTTAAAATAAGGCTGTGCAAGCTGACTCTGTGTATGTCCTCTATTCGGGAGGAGGGGCCGCCTCAGCAGCCGAGAGAAGGGGCGTGTGCTTGGGGGGGGACGAATGCCGGGCTGGGAAGGGTAGAGGGGGCTGTGCCTGCAGGTGTGTGTGCGGAGGAGGGTCTCCATCTGGGGGCAAAGCAGAGAGCTCCCTGGGCATCTCAAGGGGCACGAGGAGGGTCTACCCACTCAGAGACACAGTGGCAGGTGCTGCTGGGGCAGAGGGGATGGGGGACCCCGCGTATGTGGGTGTCGGGAGAGCCATGCCATCTACTTGGGTGCAGGGGGAAGGCCCGTGTGACGACCAGCTGTAGCGGGTCCTGAGCTGGGAGGTGGCTGCCCCTGGGGCCTGAGGGGGGATCTCAGACCAGTGGGAGGCGTGATGGCAGGGGGAGGAAGAGGGAGGGTCTGGGACAATTTACCGGGGACAGTCCGCGTGGGAAACACGGCAATTTGGGGGTGTCCCGGATCCGCGGGGGGGGGTTGTCCTGGGGGGCTGGCACCTCACCGTGAGAGCCAGGCAGTGCCGGGCACACGCGGCCTTGTGCAGGGCTGTCATGCCATCCCGGGCGCGGAAGTCGATGTGGGCGCCGCCCAGGCACAGGGTTCGAATCACGTCTACGGAGCCTTCCGTCTGGGCAGCCAGCGTCAGGGGGGTCTCTGAGGGTGAGACAGCCAGTCAGTCCCATGCAGCCCCCAGGCCTGGTGCCAGGCGTCCCCCCACCCCCCGACCCTCCCGCCGCCAAGCCCCTGGCCCCGTCCCTACCTCCTGAGTCCGAGTCGTGGTAATTGGGGTCCAGCCCCTTGTCCAGCAGCCGCGCCACCTTGTCCGACGTCCCGAGCTGCACGTACTCCAAAAACTTCTTCAGTCCCGTCTGGGTCGTGGACGAGAGAGAGGACAGGCCCGCGAGGGAGCCAGGGGTAAAGCTGGGATCTCGAGTGAAATACACAGTGAGCCACACAAGGCACTGAGAGTGCCCAGGAGCCCTTGTTTTTTTAAAAAAATAAAGAGGGCCCAGCCAGCGTGGCTCAGTGATTGAGCGTCGACCTATGAACCAGGAGGTCACGGTTCGATTCCCGGTCAGGGCACATGCCCAGGTTGCAGGCTCCACCCCCAGCAGGGGGCGTGCAGGAGGCAGCTGACCAATGATTCTCTCATCACTGATGTCTCTCTCTCTCTCTCTCCCCCACCTCCTCTTTGAAATCAATACAAATATATTAAAAAATAAATAAATAAATAAATAAATAAATAAATAAGGGGACCCTCGCTGGTTTGGCTCCGTGGTTTGGAGCATCGGTCCTTGGACCCAAGGGTCTCGGGTTCCATTCCCAGCGAAGGGCACACATTTTGGCTGCAGGTTCCCCAGACCCCGGTGCATGTGTGGGAAGCAGCCAATCGGTGCGTCTCTCTCACATCAATGTTTCTCTCTCTCTCTCTCTCTCTCTCTCTTTTCCCCTCCTCCCTCCTTTCCACTCTCTCTAGGAATCAATGGGAAAAAATATCCTTGGGTGAGGATTAAAAGTAAGAAAAGAAAAGAAAGGGAGTAGCTCAGTAGGTTAGAACATCGTCCTGATACCCCAAGGCTGCGGGTTTGATCCCCAGTCAGGGCACATGCAAGAACCAACCAATGAACGCAACAAAAAATGGAACAACTAATTGATGCTTCTCTCTCTCTTCCCACCTCCCCTCTCTCAAATCAACCAATAAATAAATACAACTTTTTAATTAAAAAAAAAATGCCCTGGCTGATGTGGCTCCGTTGGCTGAGGGTCATCCCTTGCACCACGAAGTCACAGGTTCAGGTCAGGGCGCTGTGCCCAGGTTTTGAGCTCCATCCCCAGCAGGGGGCGTGCAGGAGACAGCTGACCAGTGTTTCTCTCTCTGTGTGTGGGGTCGGTGGCTCCCAGCGGTGGACCGCACAGGTGTGGAGGGGTGGAATATTTGGGGGAGGGTTAGGCCAAATGCATGATGGGAGGAGGTGAGGACGAATCCCCAAATGGCAAGGGTCCTTCACTGTTTTTTAAAAATATTTTTTTTACTGATTTCAGAGAGGAAGGGAGAGGGGGAAAGAGAGAGAGAAACATCAATGAGGAAAGGGAGTCATTGATGGGCTGCCTGCTGCACGCCCCCTACTGGGGATGGAGCATGCATCTTGGGCCTGTGCCCTGACCAGGAATCTAACTGTGACCTCCTGGTTCATAGGTCAACACGCAACCACTGAGCCGCCCAGGCCGGGCTTCACTTCACTGTGGATCAAAGCAGCCCCCTGGCTTCCTCCCAGCTTTTTGGGACCAGGAGAGACACATGGTCCGCGCACGGGAAGGCAAGGGGCCTGGAGGACAGATGTGGCTGGGGACGAGGCAAGCCTGGACCTGGCAGAGATGAGGCCATGGGACTGGGGGACTCGGGGGATCTTTGAATCAACCCCAGGCAGGGGGACACTGGACATCACAGTCCAGGCTGAGGAGGGCGAGGGACGCTGCATGGGTATGAGGGACCCAGGAGATGGGTCAGGAGGATCCAAGGATGAAGACAGTGGGAGCCAGGTGGACGTGGTGTGGGCCTGGGCACAGGAATGAAGGGCACAGGGGAGGTTCAGGAGTTACGGGCAGAGGCACAAAAGGGTCGGGGGATATGGAGGGCTGTCGGGAAGAGGTGGGGGAGGCTGGGGCTGCGGGCAGGGCACAGGGGGATGGGGGTGGGGGCGGGTGCCCGCAGGGCCCTCTCACCTTTGTGTGCAGCTTGGCCAACTGCTTCTCGTCCAAGTTGGTCTGTTTGTAAACGCGGGTCTTGTACCGGAACTGAGGTGAGGGGCGGGGGAAGGGAGACAGAGGCCAGAGTCAGGGCCTGGGGAGGAGGCCGGACTCCCCCTGACCTCAGGGGCCAGGGTGCCAACAGGCGCGGCCTGGGCTGGGTGGGCAGAGGGGCGCAGGCCCGCTGTGGGGGTGCAGGCCTGTTGTGGGGGACCAGGCCTGCTGTGGGGACTCAGGCCCGCTGTGGGGGTGCAGGCCTGTTGTGGGGGACCAGGCCCGCTGTGGGGACTCAGACCCGCTGTGGGGGTGCAGGCCTGTTGTGGGGGACCAGGCCTGCTGTGGGGACTCAGGCCCACTGTGGGGGCGCAGGCCCGCTGTGGGGGTGCAGGCCTGTTGTGGGGGGTGCAGGCCCGCTGTGGGGGCGCAGGCCCGCTGTGGGGGACCAGGCCTGCTGTGGGGACTCAGGCCTGTTGTGGAGGTGCAGGCCCGCTGTGGGGGAGCAGGCCCGCTGTGGGGGAGCAGGCCTGTTGTGGGGGTGCAGGCCCGCTGTGGGGGAGCAGGCCCGCTGTGGGGGAGCAGGCCTGTTGTGGGGGTGCAGGCCCGCTGTGGGGGTGCAGGCCCGCTGTGGGGGTGCAGGCTATAAGGGAACGTCCTGAAACGGCTGCTAAAACTCAGCCTGCTCTCACCTGGGAAGGCTGCGGGGCTCACCTCCAGGTAGGGCACCCCCTTCTCGAAGGACTGGGGGTACTCCCGCAGCAGCCGCTCCTCCTCCAGGAAGTTGGCGTCGCGGCCCGAGGTGGCGGGCTGGAACAGGCCGTAGTTGAGCACGTCCTGCAGGCTCTCGCTCAGGGCGCAGAGCACCTGCTGCTTGGCGGTCCAGATGGTGGCGTCAGGGTTGAAGCGCAGGCATTTCTGGTTGGAGGGGAGGGCGGCAAGGCCACGGGGCAGAGCCTGAGCTGGTTGGGGAAGTGGGGGGTGGGGGGACGGGAGGGATTCTGGAACAGGTGGGGGGCCTGGGGGGGTTGCCGGTCACTCACTGTCTGGTGCAGGTCGGGGATGCCAATCCTGAAGACCATCATGCTGAAGTGGGCGTCGTCCAGGGCGGACATGGAGCGGCCCTGGGGGCCTCCCACCGAGGCCAGGCTACCAGGCGCCCCGCTGCCCCGGCCCTGGGTCCCCTGGAGGCCTCTCCCGGGCCCGTCCGGGGAGCTGTCGGACTCTGAGCCGCCCTCGGGACACTCGCTGGCGCTGTGGCGTTCCTCGTCCTCGCTCGAGGCGGGGCTGTGGGTCATCGTGGGGCCACGGGGCGATGGGGGACGGCAGCATCACAGGTCGCTGTGTATGGGAGGGGGGATGCCAAGGGCGGCCGTCAGCCTCGGAGCCCCAACCCTTCAAAGGCCACAGGCACACTGGGCAGCCCAGGAGTCGAGGCCAGCGGGGGCCGGAGGGGGGCAGGCCCGAGGCTGGAGGTCGGAGGCCGGACACACCCCCCAGACGCTCCCGCCCGGCCGGTGCACACACCCCCCATCCCTGCCACGCTGCCAGCACGTGTCTCCTTCCCTGCCCTTGGCCCTGCTCGCAGTCCACCCCCCCCCCCGCCCTGCCTGCGCCCCACTTTGGCGCTGGGTCAGCGTGCTGGTGTCCCAGAAACCGCAGAATCACCGCGGGAGCTACTGGCCCACTTTGCCGGGCCACGGACAACGCAGCTAAAATTAGCCGAGGACAGACAGGCGGACGGCCCACCGGCACCCTGCCCTCCTGGCCCCAGCCTGGCCCTCACCCGAGGCCTCTCCCTGGCTGGGGGGTGGCGCGGTGGGGTACGGGCCTGAGATGTAGTAACGGGAGGTGTCATGAGCCCCGGGCAGCGGGAGCAGGAGGCCGGCCACATGGTGCCCGGAGCGGGTGGAGCCCGTGACTTCACTGAAGTGTGGCTGCAAAGGTGTGCTGTGGGGACCGGTGTCCCAGGGGCACGGGGATGGGGTGCCATGGGGCGGAGTGTCTTGCATGGGGTGTCCCTGAGGGAACCACAGGAGGTGGCCTGTGCAGGTTGTTTTTAGGGGCGTCTTAAGAGGGTGTGGGGGGGGTTGGGGAGGGCTGTCCAGGGGGCAGCGGTGTGGTGGCCTGTGTCAGTGCGGGGTGACTTGTGGGCATGTTTGAGAACTGGCGATGCAGGGTGGGCGGACCAGCACCGCCTGGCACGGGTTGGCGGTCCCCACTCTGAGGGGGACTGAGGCTGGGAGGGATGAGTGGGGAGAGGGTCCGGGGACTGGAGTGGAGGGTCATCTCCCGGTCCCTTCTCTTCTCCAATGAGGTAGCCTTAAGGAAGTGGGTCCCCAATGGGGCCCGCCTGGCTCATCACCCCCACTCCTACCCCAGCACCGGAAACCAGAATGTCTGGTCTGGTCCCTCCCCCCCACACCAGGCCCAGCTCCTGCACCGTTGCCATGGAGATGGGAAGCAGTGGAGGGTACTGCTGACTTTGGGGGAGTGGGGATGGGCTGGGGGGAGGAGGGTTGGGGAGGGAAGGCAGAATGCGTGTGCCAGGAGACTTCCAAGAGCTGTGGGCCGAGCCGGCAGCACCGCCGGCCAACCACTCCCCCACGCGAGCTCAGGCCCGTGCAGCCCCCGCCCCGCCAGGTGCCGGGCGGCACCCCGCGGAACCCCGGCCTCCCCGTCTCCGCGCGACTTCTCCCCGCGCCTCTCAACAGGGGGCCCGCGGCCACTCCCCCTCGGCGACCCTTGCTGACCCCCCCACCCCGCCCCACAGCGCACCCCGGCACCCAAGGGGCTGCCACCGGGAAGCGGGCAGAGCCGGCCCGGCCGCCGCGCGCGCGCGCGGGGGCGCTACCCGCAGCCCCGGGACCACGCCGGCCCCTCCCCCTGCGGCCCGAAGGGGGGAGCGGGCACACTCCGCCGGGGCGGCATGAATCAAACGCTCGGCGGCTAAGAATAGCTGGCACGCAGCTGGCACCGAGACGGGCTGGCAACCGGCGAGGGGGGATGGAGAGAGGGGGCGCCCGGGGAGCTGCCGGGGTCGGCGGGGAGGCCGGCGGGGCACCGGAGGGAGGCGCAGGGAGGCGGGAGAGGGCGCGGGCCGGGGGCCGAGGGTCCCGCGGGGGAGAGCCCGGCG
>PVJC01046042.1:0-13457 GCA_004026665.1 Murina feae
ACTAAAGGATTCTTCTCTGCTGAATTCTTATTCCTTTCTGAGATAACCCATAATTTCAGTAATCCTCAGTTGAAATAATTAAGATTTCCCTTCCAAAGCCTGCTGGGAAAACTTCAATGAATACAAGTGTTTCTAACCAAATATTTCAGAAATGTTTACAAATCCTTTAAATCAAATGATGGCACAATGAAGGGTATGGTGTTGGGAAGAAAATGCCCATCTGAAATAAAAACTACTGGTTAAAAATCACAATACATCAAAAATATTTTTCAAGGGTGATTTCCTTAGTAAGTTTTTCCATTAAAATTTACAAAATACTCTAAAAGGGAAAGCAGAGTATTCATATAAGCTTTGTTTTAGTTTCTTCATCTTTACAACCAAGGAGTTGTACTAGATGCTAATAAGTTTTTCAGCTCTGCTGTTTTATGATTTTAGCCAACATGTTACATTGTGTTCCACTATTTAAGTTGTTAATAGGAAACATGGCTTAAAATTATGAAGCCTAATCTATAACCCTTTTAATTTATAGATAACAAAGACAAGTCCCAAGGAAGTAATGCAGCTACCCAATGCTATCCATTTATTTGGGTATCAATGCCATTTCTTCTGTATCTTCCTAATCATCAAACAATTTTGATTTTTTGTTTTATTAAAAACTCCATATTCCCACTCCCCACACCTGGAAAATCTGCTTTAGTAATTATGGGGTGAGGTCAGATATGTAATTTTGTAAGAGATCTTCAATATTCTGACGTGTACTTAAAGGTCAGAACCACAGATCCACTGCAAACTACGTGGGATACAGTGATGCAGAGGCACAGGTGTGTCGTGCAGTTCTTGGGCAGGCTCTCCGATGCTACACAGCAGCATCTTCCTAACAGGTCCATCATTTTATGCTACCACCTCCCTCGTGTTTTCTCCTTTCTATGTGAAACGCATAGTATGTGAATGATATCACCTGTGTCTAGGTTATTTTTCTCTGATAGCCTTTCTAGGGAAAAGGACATTCCTAAAAGAAACAAGGATATAAAGAGTGGATTGAGGCCACTAGCTCCAACCTCACTTTCTAGAAGTTTAACTGCACTCAACTCCTAGAAACTCCCTTATTGGAAAGTATAAATCTGTCCAACACCATGCAACAGTCTTGAGCCTATTAAGGCAGTCTGGGATTTGGAAATTATTGACTTGGTGTATTATGAAGTGAATTTCTCTAAATTGTGTCAGAATATTTCATAAGGAGAAGGCTCTTTGGATACTTTTGTCAGAAGAATTTCTTGACCTTTTTGGTAGTAACAGAAAAACTTAAATAGACTTAATATCTAATAATGTAGTTGGTTTTATACAGACACAATGGAGAGCAAAATGGCTTCTAAGAGGTTCCATGCACCTCCCCTTCATATATCTGTCCGTTCCCAATACAGATTTCGTGTGTCCACTGTATGCAAATTGTGGCCAAAAATATGTTTCCACCCCTTATGCTACCCATGGGTGCTAAAGTTTAGTTTAAGGCTTTTTTATGTAGCGCACTGTAAGAAATACATTACAATTCAGCCCTCAATAAAGCATCATTCCTTACCTTCCTTGTTCATTAATGTAAATTAATATTTTATCTACTAATTTTAGGAAAAAATAAATGACTTACCTCTGAAGATGAGTGAGTCCAAATAAAGTAGCTGAACTAAAGCTTACTACAATTTTAATCAAGGGTAGAATTCAACATAATTTCAATTCTTTTTATATCCTATTTAAAGGATGTTTGTTATTGAATTTGACAAAATAATTCATTTTTGAGTCATGTTGTTTATAAGGCGGTCTCATGATACTGGCTGAGGATCAAATATAGGTTTAAAGCCATAACAGACCACCAAATGGTGTATAAAAGATTTGTGAACATTTTATGTTTGCTTTACAAGCCTGATCTGTTAAACCTGTGACAATTTTATTTATTTAAAAGCATAAAACAGGAGATCAGTGGTATTATCCTTATATGGGTTAACAAACTATGAGTTGCACATTGAAATCTACCAACGTTAGATATGTGTATGATTCTTATTTTTCAATGTAGTTGGGCCAGGAAATTGTTAGTTAATATATGTACTTCAAATGCTTTATGTGGATACCTAGGAAAAGGTGTACAAAATATAAGTAGTACTGTATATTTTCAAAAAAGTTAAATAAACACAAAGAATATATAGGTATACATGTTATAATTTCAAAGTCAAAGCTAACACATAAGTTTTCTTATCTAAATACACACTAGGATACTTCCTATTTCAACACATGCACCTACAAACACACAACCATGCACATAACCTTGCTTTCAGCCACTTGCAAGAAAGTCAGTATATACAATATAGTACACTGTTTCAACTTAAATCATATTGGAAAATTAATGAGGATGGCATTAAAAAATTCTGATCTAAGAAATCAACATGTAGGAAGATAATTAGTCCATAGATTAAAAACACTGAAGACTGATGAGAAGTTAAGATTGAAATCGTTTGTCCCAGAAATCGTGAAAGATACCGAAGAGGCAGGATTGCCTGTAAACATTCAGAATTATATGTTTGGCAATTGGGATTTTTGAAATCTAGCAATTCAGGCCAGAGACTCAGACCATTGGTGCTTCAGATCGTAGAGAAATAGTATAGCTTTGGGCAGTTCTCCTCAAGGCGGGGGGCGCCGATGGAGATCTTGACGCCCATCTGGATGGGAGACGGCGATTTGCTGGTCTAGCTGGACGGGAAAATCCTTTTCCATCTGAACATTTCACTGCCATGGATTCCTACAACACCAAAGAAAACATTCACCTCACTATCCAGCATTGGGCTCGATATTTTATGAATCTCAACAATGGGACTAATGTATTAGCATATGCATAAGCAAGAAAAGCATCAAAAACTAATGAAGATTAGCTAATATTTGTGATCTTGAATGTTTGAATCAAAGCAATCTAATCTAATAAAAGCGCAATATTGAAACTGACCATTTCTTCGGGACGCCTAATCCATGCCCACCAGCCAATCAGAGCGACTGTATGCAAATTAACCCCAAGATGGAGGCCGGCAGTCACAGAGCTGTTAGAGTAAACAGGCAGCTTCCACTGCAGCAGGAGTAAAACTGTTTGCCAGCTGGGCTTCTCCCGGCTTCAGGCAACAACATATTTGCAACATTGTCTCAATCATAGAAGCCTCAGAGCATGGAGGAAACTGCCTGCCTAGAGTCTACTAAGGCAACATTCTTTCAATTTTAGAAGCCACTAGCTGAAGCAGACAGGAGGCTTCGTTACTTGCGTAGGCTTTGGCTTAAAGGAACAGTGTATCAATACAAGATAAATAAACCCCAGGAACCTGCTTCCAGCCAGCCTTGCTGGGACATTGGGTCAATGGGAGCTGTGGGCAGCCTGAAAGCCTGAAAACAGCCCTCAGTCCGTCACCCAGGCTGGCCACACCCTAATGAGGTGAGGGCTCCCACTGGGGGGCTTGGCCAGCCTGCAAACAGCCATCAGCCCCTCACCCAGGCTGGCCAGGTACCCCAGTAGGGGCCCAGAACCTGAAGGGACTGTGGGCAGCCTGAAAGTCTGAAAATGGTCCTCAGGCCCGCACCCAGGCTGGCCACACCCCAATGGGGTGAGGGGCCCCACTGGGTGGCTTGGCCAGCCTGCAGACAGCCATCAGCCTCTCACCAGGCTGGCCAGGTACCCCAGTAGGGACCCAAAACCTGTAGGGGCTGTGGGTAGCCTGAAAACGGCCCTCAGCCCGTCAACCAGGCTGGCCACACCCCAATAGGGTGAGGGTCCACACTGGGGGGCTTGGCCAGCTTGCAAACAGCCATCAGCCCTCACCCAGACTGACCAGGCACGCCAGCAGGTGGACATCCCCAGAGGGGTCCCAGACTGCGAGAGGGCACAGGTCAGGCTGAGGAACCTCCTGAGTATACAAATGTTTGTGCACCAGCCCCCTAGTTTGCTTATAATAATATGACAATAAATAATCTCTTCACATTGACAAATTTTAATACAACTGATCTTTTTAGATCTAACGTTCAGTATTTAGAAGTTCATGTTAGGTAACTGTGATATAATGGAGCTGCAGATGTCTCTTGGTGGAATTTCATAATGTTTTAGTGTTATTTGAAAATAAGATAATTTATAGAAGAAACTTCATTTTTCTCAAGTTACTGACATTTTTAGATGTCCTAAGCAAAAAGCACATAACCATCAAGTGATTTATCTGATGCTTTCTTTCTTCTCCACTAAGAGCCATTGTTACAAGTTCTCAAAAATTTCAAAATTTTGCTAATAATTACTATCATTGTTGGGCATCATTTGATGACAACTTTTTCCTTCCCTCCCTTTCCCTTTCTTTCACGTCTTCTTTGCTTCCTTTTTATTTTAATGAAAGAGAAGCATTCTCAGACCCTTGCAATTAAAAAGAAAATTAAAAAGCTTATGTGACCCATTTTATAACTTTAGTTGTTACTGACCTTTTTAACAAAGCCTTTGCTCTTTTATCTGGGATAGGCAATGAGGACGGCCTCAATTTCTATGACAGTAACCTGCATTTTTTTTTCTTTCATTGGAATTTATTTTTCTGGAAAGAAGAGGGATCCTAAGGATCCACAGTAGAGGACTCCTCCCAAGCCTCCAATCAATGCAAAATGGTAAATACTTAGTAATAGTTCTTGTTAGCTAATGAGAATTTGGCTGGTTATTATATACACTAAAGGCTCAGTGTATGAAATTTGTGCACTTGTGGGGGGGGGGCATCCCTCAGCCTGGCCTGTGCCCTCTTGCAGTCTGGGAGCCCTCGGGGGAAGTCCAACTTAGTGCTGCCCCCTGTGGGAGCGCACTGAGTGCACTCCTGCATTGAGCATCTGCCCCCTGGTAGTCAGTGCACAACATAGCGACTGGTTGTTCTGCCGTAGGGCCAAAACTAGCTTTCCAACATCCTCCAAGGTGTCCCAGAGGGTGCAGGCCAGGCTGAGGGACCCACTGGTGCACAATCAGGGCTGGAGAGGGATGTGGGAGGTTGCCCAGGAGGGACCGCGGGAGGGCTTCAGGGCGTGTCCAGCCTGTCTCACTTAGTCCTGATCAGCTGGACCTCAGCAGCAAGCTAACCTACAGGTCAGAGCGTCTGCCCCCAGTGGTCAGTGCATGTTATAGTGACTGGTCAACTGGTTGACTATCTGCCCCCTGGTGGTCAGTGCACATCGTAGCGGGTGGTTGAGCAGCCTTAGCATATCATTAGCATATTATGCTTTGATTGGTTGAACAGTCGACTGGATGACCAGACACTTAGAGGCCCAGCCCATGAAATCATGCGCAGGTAGGGTCCCTAGGCCTAGCCTGCAGTCAGGACCATCTTCTGCCTGCTTGCCAGTCCCCAGTCCTGCCTCACTTTCACCACCCACCCAGTTCCCTTCGCCAGTCCCAGACCCGCCCTGCCGCCGCCACCCACCCCAGTTCCCCGTGGTTCCCCATTCGTCATCTGGTGATTGGAGCTTGTGGGCTGGGGGGAGGGACAAAGAGGTCATCAATTCTGCTCACCCACCAGTCCCCAGTCCTGCCAGGCTGCCACCCACCCTGGTTCCCCGTTCACCATCGGGCAATTGGAGCCTGCAGGCTGGGGGGGGGGGGGAGGGACCAAGAGGTGGTCAATGCACCTCATAGCAACTGGTCAAGTGGTCGTTCTGGTCATTACATTGTTATGGTCACTGGCCTTTTATTATATAGGATGTTTCCATTTCCCATCTGAATCTATAGGTCCTTGTAGGTATTTATGGGCTCAACTCAAAAAGATACAGCTCGGCCAGCATGGCTCAGTGGTTGAGTATTGACCTATAAACCAGGAGGTCAAGATTCAATTCCCAGTCAGGGCACATGCCTGGGTTGCAGGCTTGATCTCCAGTATGGGGCATGCAGAAGGCAGCCAATCAGTGATTCTCTCTCATCATTGATGTTTCTATTGCTCTCTCCCTCTCCTACCTTTCTCTCTGAAATCAATAAAAATATATTAAAAAATAAACTTATAAAAGAAAGATGCATATGTGCACCCCATGTTCATTGTAGAGTTATTTATAATAGCCAAACTATAGAAGCAACCCAACAGACAAGTAGGTGAAAAAGCTGTGGTACATATACACAATGGAATATTATTCACCCATAAAAAAGAATGAAATCTTACCATTTGTATGGATAAACCTATAGTACCCTCAGTGAAATAAGTCCGTTGGTGAAAGACAGATACCATATTATTTAACTTACATGTGGAATCTAAAGAACAAACTAAACGAACAAACAAAACAGAAACAGACTCACAGATACAAAGAAGAGGCTGATGATTGCCAGAGGGGATGGGGTTGGGAAACTGGGTGAAAAAGGTGAAGAGATTCAGAAGTTCAAATTAATAGTTACAAAACAGTCATGGGGATGTAAAATACAGCACTGGAAATAGAAGAAGTCAATAACATTGTAATAACTATGTACGGTGCCAGATGGGTACTAGCAATATTAGGGGGAACACTTTGTAAAATATATGATTGCCTAACCAGTATGCTGCACACTGGAAACTAATGCAAAGTAATACTGAATGTAAACTGTAATTGAAAACAAAATTTTAATGCAAGAAAAAACAAAGATACAAAAGCAGGATAATCATTTGTACATTGTGCAAAGTTGTACAAGCTCTCTGATAAAATGAATAAAAACTGATATTTTTGTAGGGTTTGAGAGCCACCTAAAATATATTTTTTATACAAGAAGGAAGTAACCTGTATAGCTTAGAACTATGCTGCCTACATACTGCATTATGTAAAACAAGAACTTTTAAAGCATTAGCTAAAATTTTAATAATATGTCACTTTGTAAGCTTTTGTAAATTATGCATACAAGGGGACTACTGGATAACTCTTCACTGTAAATACCAATCTCTTCTTCCACATTTTTTTCACCTATAACTAATGAAGATTTTGTTTGCCTGGAACAAAAAAAGAATACCATTTATTCAAATACTTTTTTTGGGGGGGAGGGCAGCTTCCATACTAAGAATTTATACAAATAAGGTCAAATAAGAATGACCTTAACATTTTTTAAGTTATAATATCATTTTTATTTCAATGTACTGCCTGTTTGCTCCACAAATAAGAGAACTTTATAAGATGCTACTTTAAATATGTTTTGCCCATATTCTCTATTAGGAGACTAATCCCATGAGAAAAAACATGAATCAAATGCTGGGAATAACTGAACCATTCATAACTAAAAAGCACATTATTTTAAAAATATTTAAAAAATATTTTCCACATACTTTAAAAAAATGAAATTACATAAATGAACAAATGCATACTCAGAACACCTTTTCAAAAAACTTAAATATTTGAACTTCTGGATGTTCTTAAATATGCAAAGTGTCCCCTCGGGAGTTGGACCAGGAGACCAGGAGTTCGATCACTTGCTATGACCACAAGAGGGCGGCACGAAACATGGCCAGTGACCAGTGGCAACAGGGTGCTGAAGGAGGGAGGGAAGGAGGAGAACCTGATTGGCCCTGATTGCCAGCCAGGCCTAGGGCCCTACCCGTGCACAAATTTCATGCACTGGGCCTCTAGCTTATTATATTTATGTTAGCCCATTTCAGAATTTTAAAAAGTTATAATGTGCTAACCCCAGTTTTGAAACTACATTTTTAAAAGTTCATGTGAGTTACAATCCTAAGGTTCGTAGTTATTAACACATGAAGGATCAAAAAGTTAAGAAGATGCCAAAACATGCGCCTGCATTCTATTTATATGAATGCAAGGGACTGAGCCCTGAGCCATGGCTAAATGCGAATGCAGTTCTACCAAAGTATGATCATTGCTTTCTCACCTCTGTTATCTTTTTCCAGTCCATTCCTTGCTTCACTTGTGCCCTACACAGAGCTGTTTTTCCTTGAAGCTCTTGATCAATTTGGAGCATTTCTAAATGCTGACTTATTGTGGCCCCAACACTGACATTAGAATTACATTTGGTCCAATTATCCTGGCAGCATTTAGAATTTTGCAATACAGGCCCTGTTGATGTCTCATAGGTTTTCAGCAGCTTTTCCACAACACCGTAATTTGACCTAGGATCAGCTGATCTTGGTCGGCCAGACAAATTGCTAGGTCTCCAGTCATGCTCGTGGAGCATATTCCGATAACTATTGGGAGTTATGTGCTCCTGTGTTTGTCTGACTGGGCCTGTTGTGGATTTTTTGGTGAGATTATCAGGCACATTTTCTCTAGGCACAGGCACATGGGCACTGGTTTTCAGAATACCAGACACATTGTCATTTTCTGGTATGTTGTCTATACGAGTAATTAAGGTATCACAGGGCTTAAGATCTTGAGACGATTCTGAGTAGCTTTGGTTTTGCTGTACGGCACGGCAATTTCTATCTGTTCTGAACACGGTTCTATTAAATTCATCCGTCTTTGCTGCCAGCGTTTCGTTCTTAGTAGTCTTTTCAAAGCCACAGCTGAAATTTCTAAGTGGGCCACTGCTCTGTGTCACCAAGGAACTATAGTCATTGCTTACATGAAGGTCAGAGTGAAATTTAGCAGGATGATCTGGGGTCATCTTTTCATATTTTGACTTACTGGGAGTAGAACATGTTTTCTGAAACCACAAGGTAGAAGGGCTATTTTTTGTGCCTACCACAGTGTCGTAAGACCACATGCCAAATCCAACATCTTCACTACATGGAGGCTTGTTGTCCATTTTGGCTTCAGATGCCAAAGAAGAAAACATGATACCATCTTTCAAAGTCTTCCCTTCATTTAGACACAGTGTAGGCATCCCATCATGCCTCAGAAGGACATGAGGACTGCAGTTCCTTTCACCTTGACCCTCTTGGACCACCTGGCTATTGTGGTCTAAACTTTCCTTCGGACTTTCATGGGCTTGTTCAGGGTACACACTGGGAAAACTTCGAGATGTACTTCTTGGAGGAGGAACAGGCGGAGTTTCATTTCTTTGTATTGGATCAATTCCACATGTTTTCATAAAATTGCTCTGAAGCATGTTAGTGTAACTCACATTCTTTCTATTTTTTTGTTTTTCTTTTTCTAAACTGATCGGAAGGACACACTGGCCATTGTTGATCCCGTGGTCTCCAGAGATGGGCATGCTCCCTATATGTGGCATTTCCTGGAGAGAAGAATCTGACTTCATCCTAAACAACGATAAAGGATGATATATTAGTGAAAACTTTATTTAGATAAGCTCAAAACAAAAACAAACATGGCTTAAGCAATGGATTTCTGCTATCGGAAAAGGAGTCACAACTTCTTGAAGCATCGTTTTTTACATAAATCGTCTAGTCAAAGCCTCTAAGTCTTTTTTACTGAAGGACAAAGCCCGCCTCTCAGTGCTGCGTTCAAGGCTCTGCTTACTCTGACCGAAACTGTCCTTGCAACCTTGTCTCTCATTTTTTCCTATTTCCTAAAACTTCACCTATACTCAGACTCTTGGGTGTCTGCTATGAGCATTCCCATTTCTACAGGTTTCTTCCCTCCGCTCTGCCTGCTGAATTTCTATGCATTATGTCATCTGAGCCCTTGAATTTGAAGTAATATTCTATGTAGTGTGACAGAAATCTCAATAGAAGCGCAGCAAGACCTGGGTAATACCAAATGGAAGGTGTCATTTGGGCTTGAAAGAAAAGAATGTTGGGGGTGAGTAAAGGGCAGACTGACAAAGTGAGCTGCAGTAAAAGCAGGGTGGACTTGGGTGTGGATGGATTATAAAGCCGAGTGGGGAGAATGATGGAAAAAAAGTGAGAAACATAATTGTAATGTTTTTGAATTACATGTTAAGAATTTTGAAAATTTCCCTAAATGCCATGAAGTAAAAGAATAATTTTATACTGATTTGTAAATGAAAATTGGCAAGTCAGTCTTTTCAGAGTTCATCAAAATAAAAACCTAAATATAGCAACAATGGGGATTCACAAATTAATCATATTGATAAAGTATAAATTATAAAAACATAAAATATTGTCTGCTAGCTCAAAATAAAGTACAGATAGATACTAGTTAACAGAGAATAGTAGACAAAAGCTAAATGGGCAAGTAGAGAGCTAAATTATGGATAAAACAAGGTTGAAGAAAATATATTGTAAGTCAATACAAAAATTCTCTCTGAGCTTCCTAAGAACTCAAGAGAAATAAGGGTACACACATTGCTATAGTTTTTTTGTTGTTGTTGTTAATCCTCACCCGAGGATATTTTTCTATTAATTTTTAGAGAGAGTGAAATGGAAGGGGAGAAATAGAGAGAAACATCAATATGAATTGGTTGCTCCTGCACGAACCTGACCAGGGCCGGGGATGGAGCCTGCAACCAAGGCATGTGCCTTTGACCAGCATCAAACCTGGGACCCTTCAGTCCACGGGCCGACGCTCTATCTACGGAGCCAAACTGGCTGGGACTCATTGCTATAGCTTTCTGAAAGAATTATCCTGCCTCACCAGGAGATAAATGTTGATCCCAGGACAACCCATCTTTACCTAACTTGTAGAAAATTCCAATTTATTTTCTTAATTTGGCTAAAACTTGCTTTCACAATTATAAAGGTATTTCTGAATTGAAACCCTATTTTTATAGCACTGTATAAATGTGTGTACATATTTCCAATATGTTCTGAAAATTATGTATGCTTCCATTAAACACATAATAAACTAGAGGCCTGGTCCACAAAGTCGTGCACAGTGGGGACCCTCAGTCTGGCTAGTGATAAAGGCCTATGGGGGGGGGGGGCAGCCGGCCAGGGTGAGGGACTGCGGTAGGTTGGCTGTGGGAATGCACTCACCACCAGGGGGCAGATCCTGTATTGAGTATCTGCCCTCTGGTGGTCAGTGCGCATCATATTGACTGGTCAATCGGTTGTTTGGTCATAACTGTTGCTTAGGCTTTTATATATATGGATGTAGAGAAATAAATGACCCTTAGGTATAAAACATTTCAGTGCAACATCATTATGTAATTAAAACACAACATTGCTAAACCTGACATAGTTTAAGATGTATTTAACTAGATTAGCCCAGTTGGACCCTCTTCCATTGGCTAAAAATTCAAAATGAGGGGAAAAAATAACTTCTTTAGAAGATACTTGCTACTTTATGATGAATGGCATCCCTTAACTAAACACCAAAAGCGTAAATATTCCCAATAGTCAAATTACAAAAATAATTAGAAGACCTGTTTTAAGAATTACCAAACAGGGAAATACTCAGTTAAAGATGTTATCCCTTATCTAAGACAACTGATTTTAATAACTCATTGCTAATTATCACTAACAAAGTATATAGAATTCATGGACTGGAAGTAGTATTTTTCTTGATTTCCCAACATAAAATAAACACAGATGTCCCAGCTTACCTTCTATGGTTAGACCGCTTTCGGATTTCCTCTTGGAAGCTGCATAATTCTTCACTGACTTTGGCAAGTTCTTCAAGAGCCTTTATGTATATAAGCAATAGCGTGTTAGCACTTTGAAATGTAAATCATTCTTTAGAAACAGTTCTAGGCCAGTCATGTTACTTACTGTGTTGAGGGCGCCAGAACAGCTCTTGCTCGCTTCCTCAGAAGTCCTCAGGTCAGACCAGGCCCCACATTCCTTTTGCCTCTCTGTGGCCAGGGGATCCATAAACCCTACCTTTAACTTTTTGGTTGCTTTTTGTTCCTTACACATTTGACCTCCTTCACTGAGTGAGCTCTGCTCCGTTTTATTTTCTTTTCCCAGGCCATCCGTGTGATTCATCCCCGTAAATTTGCATTGTCCTGAATTGGGGTAATTTGGAGAAGATCCTACCACTTTAACTTGCATGGCTTTCTCACGATCAAGATCAACGACCTTGGCACGTTCATTCATGTTGAGTTTCCTCCGAAGCTTTACTTCATGGCAAAGCTGTAAGGAAAACAAGGTAAGACTTTTTTCCTTCCTTAATTTACTTTGTCATATTTTTTAAGCTAAGCACACTATTTTGAGTTCTTTTTGCTATATGACTATATAACACCTGTGGTATTAATGCTTATGCCTCTGAATAGTACTTCTAAAATCTTAATTAGCCTGGCTGGTGTTGCGCAGTGGTTGAGTGTCGACCCCTTAACCAAGAGGTCACTGGTTTGATTCTCAGTCAAGGCACATACCAGGGTTGCAGACTCAAATCCCCAGTAGGGGGCGTGTAGGAGGCAGCTGATCAATGATTCTCATTATTGATGTTTCTATCTCTCTCTCTCCCCCTCCCTTCATTTCTGAAATCAACAAAATATATATATAAAATAAAATAAAATCTGAATTAGCCAGAAAACTTTAATAAACCATAAAGACAACTCTTCATGGGCCAATGCACAGATGATAATTTCTGTTTTTTCTGATTAGAAAGCAACTCAGTCAAAATTAAATCAAACCTGTATCTACATATAATACTATACTACAGAAGTATTGTCTCAATAGTGGAATGACCTGAATCATTTCTGGTCATGCTCTCATTGCTTTCAGAGAGAAGCAAGAGTTTAACTAACATTAATGTCATGTTTTTAAATACATGATCCCCCTTGTAGACCAACCTTTAACTGTATAAATAGTTGACAATCTCATAGAGTCAGTTTATTCTGTCTCCTAAATAGACATTTTGCAATTAAAGGATGTTTCCACTGGAAGTTAGACTGGTGAGGGCTAGTTAATACTGAAATTCTTTTTAAAATGCAAGGTTATAAACATTAAAAAAAGAAGTTTTTCATCTGATTAAAACAAATGTGATCCTGTCCTATGTGACATAAAAGAGCTCTAAGGCTTTGATCATCTATTAACCTATGTTAAGTGGATCCCAAATTATTTCTTTTTTAAAAATTCTCACTTGAGGACGTTTTCATTGATTCTTAGAGAGAGAGAAGGAGAAAGAAAATCATCAGTGTGAGAGTGAAACATTGATTGGTTGCCTTCCAACTAGGAATCAAACCCTCAACTTAGGTATGTGACCTGACTGGGAATCGAACCCACCATTTTTTTGGTATACAGGACAATGCTCCAAATAACCAAGAAACCCGGACTGGGCTCCCAGGTTGTTTCTTGTTGAGATCTTAGTTTAACCTGCAGGCACTCATTCAGCTCCCCTCTGAATAGAGGAAATAAGTGTCTTTCTTGTCTGGCTTGAGTTCTGGGAAACCTTGTCAAATTTCAAAGGAGACGATCAAATAACTATTAAAACAAATGACTACATTTTACAGCCACAACCTACATTTGCATTAAAACCATTACTTAAGGAATAACAGATTTATTGCTGCTCAGTATTTACCTGATTCTCAGATGAGAGAGTCCTATATATAGTTGGTGCCTGAAGGTTATACAGTGCACTTATTTCCCTAGATATTTATAAATCTATCATTGGGTGAAGTCAGGACAGCGTCACCTTGTAGCTATTGCCCCTGTAAA
>PVJC01046043.1:0-13466 GCA_004026665.1 Murina feae
AAAAGAAAAGAAAAGAAAAGAAAAGAAAAGAAAAGAAAAGAAAAGAAAAGAAAAGAAAAGAAAAGAAAAGAAAAGAAAAGAAAAGAGAAAAGAAAAGAAAAGAGAAGAAAAGAGAATAAAAATAGAAAGGGGTGCAAAAACAAATAAAAAACTACCATGACCAGAATATTCAGAGAAAAGGGGAGGAGGAGTGAGAGAGAGGGACAAATGATTCCTAGACATAGTGTTGGCTTTCAAGACATTATTTATATTACAGATGCAGGATTTCCTTTTTTTAAGATTATAATATTTCCTTTGTATTTTTCACAATAAAGTAACTAAGATTATTGTTCATTTGGGAAAAAAATCCCCATTATGCCTTGGGCATAGTGAAAACTCAATAAAAGTGGGGTTTGTTAAAGACAAATGAGCACATAATTGTGAAATGGTAAGTTAATAAATTAAATAAATAACTTATGATATTAAATTTGCCAGAAATACATATACACTATCAAGTCAATTCCTGTGAAAAGTCATGTCACTTTCCCTACACAGCAAATGCATGATTCATTTTATTATCTCTGTACATTTGTGTGATGAAATCTCATTGCAGAATCTTAGAAGTCCCATACTCCACTTATAAAACACCAAGAAGAAAAACTTATTAAAGTAATGTGTTCCTTTAATGGTTATTTTTATTTCTCCATCTTTATTTTATTTCGCTATCATCTAGTTGTAGGTTGACCCAAGGCCAAAGACAAAAGTGTCTTCTAAAAACCAGAAATGCCAACTCTGACTGTTCAGGGGTACCTAGTTATGATTGCTACAATGCACACTTTGCTGAAGAAGGCATCTCAGCCTATGGCTGACAAATGGTGTTCTGCAGTGAGAGTCGGCTCCCTTGCCATAGATTACACTGTGCTGATTCTGTTTTGCTTTTGGTCAAATGCCAAAGCAATACATCTAGCAACAAGAAAGCAGTGCCGCTAATTAAAACAACATATTCAATCCCAACATATGCAAAAGGAAATAAATATTTAAATAAACATGATCTGATAAAGACTGTCATGATTAAAATTATACAAAACAAAATGAAGGCCTAAGAATTCCCTCTTCCATCTTAACTGGGATAAGGAAATATTGAAATCGACTATTTAAAGATAGACAGGATAGTAAATATGAAATAACAAAGTAGACAACATTTTTAAGTAATTCATCTTATGAAATCATTTTTGCCTTAAAATAGGTCTCTGACATATTCTGCAAAGTATCTTTCCTATAAAATTTAATGTACAATTTTTAATTTTAATTATACTGAATAATCTTTTAGTTAACAAATTATTACAACATGAAGTCCTATATTAACTTACTCCACAAATATTTATTGTGTACCTACTAAGTGCCGGACACTGCACTATGTGATGTATTTGAAAGGATGAATAATGCAGACATTTCCCTTCTTTTAATAAATATAATAGTTCAATGAAGGTTGATGGTGCAGTGAAGGAAACAGAAAGACAACAAACAAAGAAGACAATTACCGAATATGCTTGAAGAAAGTTAACTGTGCTTGAAATAGATGATGTTTGAAGAAACCTACTTTAGATAGGGTGATCAGGGAAGTCTTTCTAAAGAGGTAACGTCAAAGCTGAGCCCTGAAAGATGAGAGGATATGGTCACGCAAAGGATGGAGAGAGAGATGCAGTCATAGGGACTAATAGATATAGAGGTTGTGAAAAAGGACTCAGAGTGGCCTAAGAACTGCAAACACATCAAGGGTGATAAATACGAGAAAAACAACCTGATGTGAGCCTGGAGAAGGAAAAGGAGTTGATGTATAGACTCTGGAAGGAGATGGCACCAGGCTGGTCGTAGTACAAGGAAAGTACAGTAGGTGATTTTAAGATATATTTTAAAGACAATATAGCATAGGACTGTACTGTTAAAACTCTAGAGAACTTGGAGACTAAGACCCAGAAAGCTTAAATGCATTGGACAGCCATGTGGATAATGCTGGTACAAAATCCCCCATATCCCAAATCAGAGATCTACATGCCTTGTATTATACTAATTGTTATAGTTTCTCACATCATGTTCCATACTTACAATATGTTGATTGCAATAGCATTCTGAGAATTTAATCAAGATATATATATACACACACACACACACTAGGGGCCCAGTGCACAAAAAGTTGTGCACTCTGGGTGGTCCCTCATCCTGGCCTGTGCCCTCTCACAGTCTGGGACCCCTCGAGGTATGTCCACCTGCTGGCATGCCTGACCAGCCTGTGTGAGGGGTTGATGGCTGTTTGCAGGCTGGCCAAGCCCCCCATTAGGAACCCTCACCCCATGGGAATGTGGCCAACCTGGGTGAGGGGCTGAGAGCCATTTTCAGGCTGCCCACAGTTCCTTCAGGGTTTGGGTCCCTACTGGGGTGCCTGGTAAGCCTGGGTGAGGGACTGAGGGCCATTTTCGGGCTGCCCACAGCTCCTATTGACCCAAGGTCCCAGCGAGGCTGGCTAGAATCAGGTTTCTGGGGTTTATTTATCTTCTATAATTGAAACTTTGTTGCCTTGAGCAGAGGCCTAGTCAGGCAATGAAGCCTCCTGTTTGCTTCAGCTCCATGGCTTCTATAATTGAAATATTATTGCCTTGAGCAGAGGCCCGGCCAGCCTAGACAGGCAGTTTCAAACTCCATCACTGGTGCAATGGAAGTCTCCTGTTTGTCTAGCTTTGTGGCTGCCAGCTGCCATCTTGGCTGGGTTAATTTGCATACAGCCACTCTGATTGGCTGGTGGGCATGGCTTGGTTGGTGGCCGTGGCTTAGGTGTCTCAGAGTGATGGTTAATTTGCATATTACTCTTTTATTAGATTAGATATGTAAGTGAATTGAGTATAAAATTCTAATCTTAATAAATCATAAACTTTTCCTTATCTAAGTACTCAGTGGTAGCTGAATTTTTATAACAGTTTTTTTAGTCATTGGTAATATTTGACAGTACAATTGTGTAACTCATGTTTTTCAGCAAGGACTTGATGGTGGGACTTCTAGCTTTCTACCTAAAATTCCTTTTCCCCTTCATCTTTAATGCATAACTGCCCAGATAGATTACATTTCCCAGGCTTTCTTGCAGTTTATAGGCACATGCTAAGC
Organism: Murina feae; assembly: GCA_004026665.1. Taxonomy (NCBI): domain Eukaryota; kingdom Metazoa; phylum Chordata; class Mammalia; order Chiroptera; family Vespertilionidae; genus Murina; species Murina feae. The sequence goes on from PVJC01046043.1 coordinate 3,136, forward strand.
TCTCACAGATGGAACTGAAGAGTAGTGGTCCACTTCTGGAACTGGACATGGTTGCCCTCCATGCTCTTTTTCCTCTTGCCATCAGCCTAAACAGTGACAAACTGGTGACCCAGTGGAGACCATGCAGATAATGACAGTGCCCTTGGAACTGTCAGAAAAATGACTTTGAGAGCTGAGTCTTCAAATGAACATAAGGAGCGTAGCTTCCCTGCCATTGTTGGAACTCATGTGAGAAATAAAATTCCTTGTTACTAAGCCACTGTTTTATAGGATCTCTAGATTTCAGCAGCCCAGCTTTATCCTAAACAATAAATACTCACAAATCTCTACATGTCAATACAATTATATTTCCAATGTTGGAAGCAATCCTGAACCTTAATAAGGGGGAATATAAAGAGTCTCAACCGAATTGTTCATTGGCTTTCTATCTAAGTAATATTTTGTGATGTCTTGTTAGAAGTGGAGGTAATTTTTATACATTCATTCCCTGCTCTAGCCCCCAGGCACATACTGACACATTAGGATCCATTGTTCTATGTGGCTTTCCTAGACAAAAGAGGTAGTTTTCAAGTGGTACACTATAATCCTCCACCACCACCCCGCCCACATATTTCCATCACTCACAGATCTGAAGGCACAACTGAGGAATCTATTAAGGCAATGCCCATGATAAAGGTCATTGAGCTGTACAGGTGGGACATGGGGTACATTGACATAAGTTACTGTGAAGAAGGTATAGACTAGCTTTTCAGTTCAGTGACAGAGTATATATGGTTGGGATCAGGATAGCAAATAATTACACAGCCATATGGTGCTGAAGGGACCAAGTCATCAATGCCATAATTTTTAATGTATTTCAATCTCTTCAAGGCTAACAAAACCTCCACTATTCAAAAGTATTTCATAGAGATAATTCAGAACTATTGATTATGGGTACCAATACCTGATTTAATCAGTCAGTATAGCAAGGTCATATGGTCACTTTTACAGCAGATAACAACTCTGATTGAATTTCTCAGAAGTGGGAATGGGAGGCAATTAGTAATTCATGCCCTATCCCATAGTAGTAGCAGTAATAATACAGTAGTCACAATCATAATAATGATATAGCAAACATGTATTAAACACTTATCTAGTTCCAGGCACTGTGCATGCTTTATATACATTAATTCAATCTGTACACAACTTTATCATTATCCCCATTTCATAGCTGAAGACATTAGGTGAAAGAACTAGGTCTCAGACAGACAACATCATTTGAAAGCCTCACGTTCAACAATTATATTAAGCTGTGACCTTTATTGAGCCAGAGCCCAATCATACTCATGTGTGTATTTCCACAGCATCTAGCATATAATGACTTGCATGCAATAACAGATACACACAGCCAGTTAATTAAAATAATATGATCAGGTTTTCTGGTCTCACTATTGTGGCAATCAAAAACTATTTGCAAGGTGTAAGTGTCAACATGGCAAAACTTCAGTACAGCATTCCAGAGACAGTTGTAGATTAGCGTCTTGTTTGCTAATTTTGTCAATGCTCAACTTAGGTTGTAAAATATGCATGTAAAGAGCATGAGAACCTTGCAGGTGCTATTAAAGCAAACGTCTCCATTCTGCTCCGTACATTTCAGCTTCAGGTCAGAGAAATAAGACTTCCAACTTCTCTCCACATGGACACTCACCGAAGAAGATGTTTCCGATTTCCCTGTCTCTGAACCACACTAACCTATTCACTTCTGTATTCCAAACGATGAGTTGCTAATCCAATTGACAAGAGCCTTCTGTTCACTGGGCTCTTTCACTGATGGGCAGGGTCACTGTGCCTCAAGAGCAGGAACCCAGCTTTGTTAATTTCCTGCACACTCAGGATCTCCCCCATTTTCTCCCTTCCTGAGCGCCCGCATGGGGCCACCGTGGCCTGCACATCTCTCTGAGTAAGACCTGATCTTGTGGACCCACCTTTGTTCCTCTGCTTTGCAAAGATGAACATGTGACTTCACCTTCAATCCTTTTCATGCAACTGGTTCAATACCTGGTTTCAGAATCTGTCTTAAGGGCTGTAAGAGCTCTACAAGCAAACCTGAACGCATGGATCCCAAGGTCAAGGCAGGAAATCCCAAATTCGGTATCTCAAGAGAATCCAGGATTGTGAGGTAGAGAATGCTTAAATATATACTTAAAACTAGTGGGGGGTTTTACCATTTGATTATTTATAGATGGGTCCCATGCGTCAGACTCTCTGGACAGAGGCAAGTGAGTACCACCCCAAACCTACAACAACTTCTATCATCATTAGGGAATAATATTTATAAAGTTTATCCAGATGAAGATGCAGAAAAACTTCTATAATCCATTACTATATTGATTTCAGCCATTGTATCATCCTCAAAATGAATCCACATCATAATGTTTATTTTGGTTGAAATTTCAATTACAAATAAGATACCTAGCTTAGGTAAACTAATATTGTTAATTTTGCCACAAACTAAAAAGTAGAATTAAACAAAATCAGTTCTCTTCATAGACCAAATATATAAAAGTAGGAGATTGAAAAATAGAGAGATGGAGATTACATTTTCATTTTTTCTAATCCTTAGCAAGCTACTCTAAATTGCAACATGGTTAAATACAACAATGCAGCGGGGGGAAGTGATGTTATGCTATGTTTTCTGTTGCTTCCAGAAAACACATATAAGTTTAAAATAAAAATTCTAAAAAAAATTACCAACTTCCATACCATATGATGTTTATTAAAGATATATTAGGGGAAATGTGGATATTCAGTTTTAGACTTTCAAATATGCTTTGCATTAAAAAAGTGTTTGATAAATATTTGCTGAATATTGAAGAAATAAACGTCTGGTGGTTTTATTCCTAAACTTAATGCTGCATTAAATAGTGGTATTGCTGTCTATAGATATATGGTGGGATTCTTTTTCACTAAATCTCACTATTTCCTACTTATAATATTACTTACATTTCCAACAAAAATAGATGTAAGTGTTAATTCCTCTTCAAGCTTGCTACAACAAAAAAATTTGTTAAAGCAACATAAGAAAAATTGGATTAAAAATTTTAAACTCTTATATGCCAACAGCCATAACAACAAAACTAAACGTTAACCAAGGAACTAAAGGAAGATATTTGTATTACTTACAACAAAGAATTAATATTTTATATTTCAGACAAATAATTCAAATAAAATATAGGTGTAGCATAAGAATATGTAATTCATAGACTATATACATATACCCATAAACATTTTTAAAAATCAGTCAACTTCACTAATAGTAATTAAATACTAATTAAAATCATAATATATTTTTCACCTATCAGAATGAAAAAAATTAAGTCGCAAGAACCCATTAGTGAAGAGTATAGGAAATTTGACTCTTACACATAGAAGTATAAACTGGTGCTTTTTGTTGTAGAACACTGAAATATTTAAATGTGCAATGATCCACAATCCAGCAATCTCACTCCTAAAAACCCCAACTGAAATAACATGGAACAGATATTAAAGAGGGTCAGAGAAGCATTTTTTTAATAGTGAAACAAGCAGGGGAGAGGCACTTAAAGTTCTAGCATGGAGAGGAGTTAAATAAATGAGAGTACAACAATATAATGGAATAATATTGGACAGTCGCAAATGGAAATGCTTCCTATCAGTAAGCAGATGTGATAACGAAGACTTGAGTGCAATTAATGAGAAGCAGGAGGTCTGTAACCAAAAATGATTGAAATTCAATTTTTTTCAAACACATGATGTGGCCTAAACCAAACAAAATTCATCTGTAGGTCATTTCCCCCCACAGATGTTCACACTTTTACATCTAAAATAAAGTTGAATGAACTGACCAGAAAGATAGTCAACAATACAGTTTAAAAGGGAAAAACGTAAGTTGCTGGGCAAGTGACCAGCATGAGCTTCTGTTTGGTACGTATGTGCACGCAGGAAGGTCACTCATAAGGAAAAGCTGAAAAACATAGGCTAACCGTGCGTCACTTCCATGTGCAGAATTAGTGAAGCAGAAGAAGGAGCAAGAGTGGCTTTCACTTGTAAATTTATTTTGTTTCTTAAATCATGTAATCCTGGGTAGTTTTTACTTTGTGGTTTTAGCATGTTTAGATAAATTTTTAAACAAAATTAGAATTCATCTATAGAAATTCACAAATAAAATTTCAGGAAAAATGATAAAATTATGTTTAGCATTAAAGAGACAAATCATATTTCTTGAATGTTGAAAACTTTGGTTATTTCTAATTTGGGACATACCTTTTATAATTAGTCAATCACCAACCAAGTATTTTTATTTTTCAAGAGAAAATGTAGTAATTGAAACATGAAATTAGCATATATATTTAAACACTGAATTTGCACCAAATAAAGATTTCAGATTCAGAAAGGGAGAGAAAGAGGGAATAATTAATAGGAAAGTTTTGACAATACATTTCAATATTTAAGAAAATTTAGCTCAATATATTTATCAAAGCTAAAATCTCTTCAGTTAGTTGACCAATTTACACAGTAGTACAGTATCAAAGAAACCTATTTGAATATACAAATGAAAAACACTACTAAGTTCTGCTTCTGTCTTCTCTATCCAACTTTAACTTTGGGTAGGTCATCTTACTAGTAAGTGAGCATTCGGATGTTAAAGAAAAGACAACATTGACAAGGCATTTCAAATTTGAAAGTAGTTAATTTTTTATCATATTATAGCTTTTAGCACATTGGAGGTCTGTGTTTAGAATTTGTTTGTAATTCTTACCATGTGTGTGCATGTGTAGACTTTATTTGGTACATCATACTATTCCATCACTTTTTACAGTCAGCTTAGGTTTGAGGAAAAGTGTTACTATAAATAAATATAGAAATTTTTTTCAGGGAGATAAAAGGCAGGATTCACTTTGTTCTTCCAAGAACTCTAGACTCATTGGCCCAAGCTACGTGTGACGCCATTTGTTTGATTATGTTCAGCCCCATCAAGAAGAAGATTGAGTATATCATCTTTGCTCACCTAACCTGACCTATTTCACTTAATATAATGTCCTCAAGATTCACCCATATTCACCCTGGCTCAAAAGCAGTACTAGCATCTCATGTGACAACTAGGGCACATAAGGAGATAGTCTCCTTAAAGGAACCTAGATCACTAAGCAGCAAAGTCTAAATGTTTTAATGTCAGTTAGAAAATTAATTATTCTGACAATTAAGTATTAAAGTATAATAAAGGGATAATATGCAAATTGTCCCCTCGACCAAGAGTTCAACCAGGAGTTGGACAAGGGGGCAGGGCTGGCCAACCAACTGCCTGTGGTCCCTCCCCCTCAGCCAGCCCCACCCCTGGTCAGACCTCCCACCCCAATCAGGGGCGGGGCCAGCTGGATCCCACACATGTTTGTGCCCAGGCCTCTAATGGAAATATAAAATGATATGTTCAGTAATTTTATGTAAACCTCTTTAAGGAAACTTCTTATTCAGAAAAAAAACATCTCAGAAGCTTTATAAATTACAGGAAAAACTTGTGCATAGGAGATGCAGGGATGCTGAGGTCTGCCTCTAGGGCAGTCACTACAGACCCTCTGAGTACAAAAATAGTCTGGCCTCACCCAGAACTCAGTAAATGAAGGTTGATTTACCGAGATCAATAAACAAGTTAATACTACAGAGTATTACAGGTAGAGATTCTCTTTACTTTTTGTTATTTAGAGATTTCTCAAGCATGCTCGAGGGTAAAAAGGAATAGAGTTATTTTTCCTCTGTAGCTTTGCCTTAGGTTTTTGTTTCATGATTTCCCCCAAATAAACATAATCTTGCACCCTCCTTTGAAATTCCATTTCTGCATTTCTACTTCACCTCACTTATAGTACAGTTTGTGTACATTTAAACACACATGATACACCTCTGCTCAGAACCCTAAGGTAACCCTCCCCCACTACCACCCCCTCCCCCACCGCACCACCCTTTAGCTCACAAAGGAGAAGCCCAAGACCCTGGTTCAAGTTTGACTTCATCTTAAATACTTTCCTCCCTCTCCCCCTTCTCCTGGCTTTTCCTCAAACACTCCAGGCCTTTGCTCTAACTCTGTTATTCTGCAGAATTTATTTATAGAGTTACCCCTAAAAAGTCTGTGTTTTAAGAAGAGGCACCCCTATAGCAATAGAACTTAGGCATTTAATGCCACCTCTATATCAACAGAGGAAGCCAAATCTGTTTGATGCTTTCTCTATGGATGTTAAAAGAGTCTAACAATTCTCAACAAATTGTGTTGATTCAGTAATACTACTTTAATAAGAGTAGCAAGCACTACTTTAATCAGCAAACCTGGTCACAGAAGAAGAAAAAACAAATCAATTTTTTACAACTTAATTTTTGTTTTTAATTGTGGTAAACTGCATATCACATAAAACTCACCACCTTAAGCATTTTTAAGTGTGCACTTCAGTGGCATTAAGTACATTCACATTGTTGTATAGCCATCACACCGTCACCATCGTCCACCTCCAGAACTTTTTTCATCTTCCAAAATTAAAACTTTGTACTCAAAAAATGATAATTCCTCATCCTCTCCTCCCTGAAGCACCTGGCAACCATCATTCTACTGTCTGTCTCTGTGAATCTGACTACTTCAGATACCTCATGTAAATAAAAGTATACAGTAATTGTCCTTTTGTGATTGACTTATTTCACTTAGTGTCCACAATATTCACCTATATTGTAACACGTGTCAGAATTTCCTTCCTCTTTAAGGCTGAATAATATTTTTATGTGTATATATAACATTTTGTTATCCTGCAACAGATGGACATATGTGTTGCTTATATCTTTTGGCTATTGGAAATAATGCTGCTATAAATGTACAAAAATCTCTTCAAGACCCTGATTTCAACCTTTTTGGGTAGATATATCGTAGTGGATTTACTAAATTATATGGTAATTCTATTTTTACTTTTTTGAGGAACTCCCATACTGTTTTCCACAGAGACTACATTTTTTTTAATTTTTCTTTTTTTGGTTAATCCTCACCTGAGGATATTTTTTCCATTGATTTTTAGAGAAAGTGGAAAAGTGGAAGAGATGGAGAGGGAGAGATAGAAAAAGAGAGAGAGAGAGAGAGAGAGAGAGAGAGAGAGAGAGAGAGAGAGAGAGAGAGAGAGAGAAGTGAGAGACACATCAATTGTTTGTCTCTGGAACTGCCCCAGATGGGGCTGGGGATCAAACCTGCAACCCTTGTACATGCCCTTGATTGAGAATCGAAACTATGACCCTTCAATGTGTAGGCAAACACTCTAACCACTGAACACACCAGCCAGGTGAGACTATACCATTTTGTATTCCCACCAACAGGGCACAGGGGTCCAATTTCTCCACAACCTCACTAACATCTGCTATATTCTGTTTTTATGATAGTAGCCATCCTAATGAGTATGAGGTGGTGGTAAAAAATAAATTTTTATAGCATAAAAAAATTTGCAAATTGATAGTCTTTACCATTACCTAAGTATCCAAGTTGACCATGTTTCAAGCAAACATCAGAACAAAATTTATGGGTGTTTTTTTTTTAATATCTTTATTGTTCAGATTGGTACAGTTGTTCCTCTTTTTTCCCCCATAGCTTCCCTCCTCCCAGTTCCCACCCAATCCTCTGTCCCCATCCCCCACCCCCCGTCCTCATCCATAGGTGTACGGTCATTGTCCATTCTCTTCCCACATTCCCAACACCCTTTACCCCCGAAAATTGTCAGCCCACTCCCTTTCTATGCCTCTGATTCTATTCTATTCACCAGTTCATTCTGTTCTTCAGATTTCTTATTCACTTGATTTTTAGATTCACTTATTGATAGGTATGTATTTGTTGTTCATAATTTTTTATCTTTATTTTTTCTTCATCCTTTTCTCAAAGGATACCTTTCAGTATTTCATATAATACTGGCTGGGTGGTGATGAACTCCTTTAGTTTTTTCTTGTCTGTGAAGCTCTTTATCCGACCTTCAATTCTGAATGATAGCCTTGCTGGGTGAAGTAATTTTGGCTGTAGGTTCTTGTTGTTCATCACCTTGAATATTTCTTGCCACTCCCTTCTGGCCTGCAAAGTTTCTGTTGAGAAATCAGCTGACAGTCATATGGCTCTCCCCTTGTAGGTAACTAACTGCTTTTCTCTTGCAGCTTTTAGGGTTCTCTCCTTGTCTTTTGCTCTTGGCATTTTGATTATGATGTGTCTTGGTGTGGTTCTTCTTAGGTTCCTTTTGATTGGGGTTCTCTGCGCCTCCTAGACTTGGAAGTCTATTTCTTTCACCAGGTGGAGGAAGTTTTCTGTCATTATTTCTTCAAATAGGTTTTCAATATCTTGCTCTTTCTCTTCTTCTGGTACCCCTATAATTCTGATGTTGGTGCGCTTCAAGTTGTCCCAGAGACTCCTTACACTATCTTCATACTTTTGGATTTTTTTCTTTTCTTTTCTTTTTTGGTTTTTCCAGCTGGGTGAGTTTTGCTTCTTTATATTTCATATCTTTGACTTGATTCTTGCGATCCTCTCGTCTGCTGTTGGATCTCCGTATATTATTCTTTATTTCAGTCAGTGTATGCTTAATTTCTAGCTAGTTCTTTTTCATATGCTCAAGGGTCTCACTAAATTTATCGGCAGTCTCTAGAATATTCTTGAAAAGTCTTATAACCGTGGTTTTGAACTCTATATCTAGTCATTTGCATTCCTCCATTTCTGTCTTTTGTGATCTGTTTCTTAGTCTCGGCATTTTGGCTTTCTGTGTTAGGTGTCCTATAGGGCCCAGTGATTCAGCCTCCCCAATAACCTGGGGTGGACACTCTTGTTGTATGCCTTTGAAGGCTGGGTGCACAGTCTTGTAGTTATCACTGGGAGGTATCTCTGGGAGGAAATTATCTGTGGGCTTTTCTCCTTGTTGTTTGGGGTTTGGACCTTTTGGAGTTCTGCCCCGGCTGCAGCCCCTTAGGTTATGCTGAAGGCTGGCAGGCACACAGCTTGGGCGGGGTTGTAGGTGGGATGGGGCAGGGTCTCAGAGTCACAGGGCAGAGCAACCCACAATGGCTGCTCTTCCGCTGCTGAGTCTGCGCGCGCCTCTCAGTCCCCAAATCTCCGCGCCAGTGACTCCTGCAAACAGCACTGGCAGAAAATCGCTAGTCTTCAGCCCTGCTGCCCTGCAGCCCGCGCTGCACTCTTTGCGACCCCGGGAGTCCACAATCTCCTCTCTAGCCACGAACCCGACTGAGCGCAGCCACCGCTCCCCTTCACCCGCGCCACCGCGCCTCCGCGCCACCGCCTCTGTTCCGCGCGTCCCTGGGTACCTTTCAGTTTTGGCGCAAGGAGCTTCCACTCAGTCTCAAAGCACTCCTTCTCTTGCCTTCTGGTTGCAAAGCCTCCCCTCCCTTGGTTCTGGAGGATGGCCGTTTATCTGTATAGTTGTATTTAAAAATATAGTTGTGGAGGCTGTGCATTTAGGTATATACCTCATGCCGCCATCTTGATTCTCCAGAATTTATGTTTTATAAAGATTAGATATTTTAGGCCTTAGCCTAATATTCTAAAATAATTAGAAAAATGTCTGGAGGAAAATGCCAAGTAAAAGAAAAATGGAAAGGACGATGAAGAAATAAACTTAGAGAGAACCAAGATGGCGGCATGAGGTATATACCTAAATGCACAGCCTCCACACTTATATTACAATCATACAGATAAATGGCCATCCTCCAGAACCAAGGGAGGGGAACCGTTACACCTAGAAAGCAAGAGGAGTACTCTGAGACTGAACAGAAGCTCCTGGTGCCCAAGGTACGGACGCGAAACGGAGGCGGCAGCGCAACGCGCGCGGCGGGGCGGGTGAAAGGGAGCGGCAGCAGCGATCGGGTCCGCGGCTCAGAAGATTATAAACTCCCGGGTCGCACTGAATGCAACGCGGGCTGTAGGGCAATGGGGTGGCGAAAGACCAGTGGCGTTCTAGGAGTGCTATTCTCAGCTATCACTTACGCGGAGATTCCAGGACTGAGAACCGTGCGCAGACCCCAGGGTTTGGAAAAGCCAAACCCGGTAGAAACTGCGGCATCCGCAGAGGGGACGCCATTGTGAGTCGCTCCACCTCTGGTGATTCTGAGACCCCACCCCACCCCACCTACAACCCCACCCAAGCTGTCCGCCTGCCTGCCTGCAGCACAACCTAAGGGTCTGCAGCTGAGACAGAACTCCAATAGATCCAAACTCCAAACAATGAGGAGAAAGGCCTGCAGGTCATTTCCCCCCAGTGATACCTCCCAGTGATAACTACAACAAGACTGTGCACCCAGCTTTCAAA
>PVJC01046044.1:0-13474 GCA_004026665.1 Murina feae
CGACACCACCCGCCATTGCAGCTATCTCTCCCCACCCCAACACCACCCGCCACCCCTGCCAATCATTTCCCACCCCGACCCCAACCGCCACCATGCCATCTCCCTCCCGCCCACCCCCACATCTTGCTCTCCCTGCCGCTGGCACTGCACTGGCCTCCAGGGCTGCCAGCCGCCATCTTGCCTGAGCTAATTTGCATACAACCATTCTGATTGGCTGGTGGGCGTGGCTTACCCGTCCCGAAGAAATGGTTAATTTTAATATTTCGCTTTTATTAGTTAAGATTAATTTTTTTTTAAATCACCACCCAAGGACATGCTTAGAGAGAAGAAGGGAGAAAGAGAAAGAGAAATACCAATCTGTATGCACCCCAATCAGGGACTGAACCTGCCACCCAGGCCTGTGCCCTGACCAGGGATTGAACCAGCAACCTCTTGGTGCACAGGATGACACTCAACCAACTGAGCCATTCCAGCTGGTGGTTATTACTATTTAAAACTTCAGGAAGCTCGTTTCTCCATTTCTGGAGTCAACAAATAATGGTGTGTGAATTATAAGAGCTATAATAGAATTAAAGAAAGAGAAAAATAATTTTTGACAAAATGTACATACAAAAAAGTACACATAAAATATATGTACAGTTTCAAGAGTAATAAAATAAACACTCATATATCCACCACCCATCTTTCTACCTGAATCATGCCTATTAATTTGCACTTCTTCTAGAAATTAGAAGTGGATGGAAACATTTATTACATGTATTTATTTATAGGAGAAACTCAAAACAGCAAAGCTGATATAGGAGCTGGTTTGTGCCTCCTGGATACTATCTTTCACAATGTGGATTTAGAGGAAACCCAGACTTGTGAAAAAAGGAATTATGTAATGAAATAAGTTTGGAAGAACAATACATGTTCTATTGTCCCCACCTTCCACTCAGACCTACAAGACATAGTGACATTTCAGGAAAAAAAGTGGTCTTTTAAAATTCTGTGTAATTCTGGATTTCCCCAACACATCCGACCATCACAACTTTTCATGAGGCCTGTTACCTCCTGAATGCGACTGGTGTTCCTACGGGGAAATGCCAGTGTGGGCCTGGTCTGAGGCAAGCCCCCTCTAATGACTGCAGCCTAGCGATGCTAGTGACAGCACACTCTGAATCGTGAGACACCTCTCGACTCCTGAGTAAAGTAGAGGTTCAAGAGGGAGGGGGAAAGAGGGTCAAAGTTATAGCTACTTCATCAAAGAGAGAGTAAGGGAGGGAGCCAGCACAAGATGGGAAACCTTGTTTTGCTGGTCCAAGGAAATATTGCCTTCAAGTTTGCCATTCAGGTGGTGGTTTCCAGGAGGAAAAGGCTCCTTGAATTATAAAAAGAAAGTGTAAGATCCTGTTAATTGACTTGTGTTTTAATCAGGAAGAGTCTCTTAGTTCAGGCCACTATCACAGCAGACCATAGACTGGCAGCTTAATCAACACTCTCATTTCTCACAGTTCTGGAGGCTGGGAAGTGCAAGATCAAGGTGCTGGTAGATTAAGTGTCTATTAAGAGCTCTTTTCCTGAGTTTCAGACAGCAGCCTTCTCACTGTGTGCTCCCCTGGTGGGGAGAAAGAGCCCTGGTCTCCTCCTCTCCTTATAAAGACCCTAGTCCCATCCCAGGGTCTCCCCTTCATGACCTCATCTAAACTTAATTGATTCCCAAAGGCCCACTTGCTAATACTATTACTCTGGGGATTAGGGCTTCAACATTTGGATTTTGAGAGGACACGTTCAGTCCACAGAGGTCTCTAATAACGAACGATTGCATTAACAATTATTGTAAAAGATTTTTGTTCCATTGCGCTTAAGAGTACATGCTGCCCCGGCTGGGTTTCTCAGAGCACAGGCCGATGGATAAGGGTCTTGGGTTTGATTCCCCGTCAAAGGCTTGATACTCAGCCGCAGTTGGGTCGCGTGCAGGAGACAACCAATCAATGTGTCTCTCACATCAATGTTTCTCTCTCTCTCCCTCTCCTTCTTCCCCTTCTCCTTCCCCTCTACTCTCTCTAAGAACATCATTGGAAAAACTATCCTTGAGTGAGGATAAAAAAAAAGAAAAGCATGCAAGCTGCTGAACACTATGTGTCAACACATGTAAAGCTGTCCCCCAACCTGCTTAGACATCACCAGGGAGCGCGCACAGTAACAGCTTCATCACCAAACTCCCACGCTAACATGACGAGACATGAACAATTAAAAATGACACTTGTCCTGCCCTGTGGGGCTTACAGTCTGAGATGATAGACCACCAGGGACCCAAACAGAAAAGAAAGACAGGTTTTGAGAAAAACAGGTATCTATGTTAGGACAGAACACACTAAAGTGATAATCATTTGATGGAATATTGCTTTCTAATTAATAAAGCCTGCAAGGTTGCAGATCAAGACAGCAATATTTTCCCCAAAGTGTCAATAGTGGTAACTGAAAAAATCCAACAGCAACAATACTAATTAGCAATCAGGCTACATTTGTATTCCATGCTCTTCTTTGGATTTGATGCCTATGTGTGACTTCCCCTGTATCGTGACAAATCCATTGCCCTTGGCCATTATTTTGACCTTTGTGGAATGTGTGATCAGGAGCCCAATCTACAGGCTCCTGGGAACCCTCAGATGTCTGAGCAGAGACCAAGTAAAAATGATTGGAGGCAGGCACACACAATTCTAGGGGACTCTCAGCACCCCAAATGCCATCCAGGGATTCGGGGACCACTGGTCTATGAGTGACATCATTTCTTGCAGAAACAGAAATAATAAACAGAATACTAAAATTCATATGAAATCCCAAAGGATCCTGAATAGCCACAATAATCTTGAGAAAAAAGAACAAAGCTGGAGGCTTCATACTTCCTGATTTTAAAACTTATAAAGTTATAATAATCAAAACAGTATGGCACAGGCATAAAGACAGCTATAGAGATCAATGCAACAGAATAGAAAGCTCCAAAATAAGCGCCTGTGTATATGATAAGTAATTTCCAATAAGGGTGCCAAGACAACACAATGAAGGGCAGCCTTTTAACAAATGGTGTTGGGAAAACTGGATATTCCCATGCAAAATAAAGACAGACCCTTATCTTATGCCAGCTACAAAAATTAACTAAAAAATGGATTAAAGATCTAAATCTAAGACTTGAAACTACTAGAAGAAAACGTAAAGAAAAGCTTCCTAATGTTGGAATAGACAATGATTCTTAGATACAACACAAAAAACCATAAAGCAAAAGAAAAAAACAGACAAATGGAACTACATCAAACTTAAAAACTTCTGTGCAACTACAGAAACAACCAAAATAGTAGAAAGGCAACAGACGGAATGGGAGAAAATATTTGCAAAGCACATATCTGATAAGCGGTTAATAGCCAGCATATATACTAGTAAAGAGCTTGTACAACTCAGCAAAAAAAATTTTTTTAATGGGCAAAGGACTTGAATGGACATTGTTCCAAAGAAGACATGCAAATGGACAGCAAGCACATGAAAAGATGCTCAACATCACTAACCATCAGAGAAATGCAGATCAAAGTCCCAATGAGATGACCTCCATCAAAAAAGAAAAGACATGTTGGTGAGGATGTAGGGATATTGGAAGCCTTATATACTGCTGATGGGATTGTAAAATGGCTGCAGTAGGAAACCGTGTGGACTTTCCTCAGAACTACGATATGACTCAGCAACCTCACTTATAGTTACACATCAAAAGGATTTAGCGCTGGCTGGTGTGGCTCAGCTGACTGCGCATCGTCCAGTGCACTGAAAGGTTGCTAATTTGATTCCTGGTGGGTGTGGATGTTTCCCACATCAATGTTTCTCTCTCTCTCCCTCTCTCTGTAAAAATCAATAAAAGTATATTTTTAAAAAAAGAATTTAAATTAAGCATAACCAATGGACACAAAACACTGGGGGGTAGGGGAGGCGGGCGGAAGGGCAGGGGGAAAAAAGAAATATATGTACTAATCTGTGTAAAGCTTTATGTAATTTTAAAAAATGTAAAAAATAAAAAAAATTTAAAAAAAAAAGAATTTAAAACAAGCTCTTGAAGAGATATTTGTACCCCCACATCCACTGTAGCATTAGTCACAAGAGCCAAAATGTGGAAACAACCTATATGCCCATCAACAGGTGGCTGGATATACAAAATGTGGCATGTACCTGCAATGGAATAGTATTTAGCCTGACTACAGGAATCCTGTCACTCGCTACAACGTGGATGAACCTTGAGGTCATTATGCTAAGTAAATAACCCAGCCACAAAAAGGCAAGTGCTGCATGATTCCGCTCACAGTATATGAAGCATCTATTTAAAGAAGTGCAGCTCATGGAGTCAGAGAGTAGAATAGTGGTTGCCAGGCACTGGGGGGAAAGGAGGTAGGAGCTGTTTAATGGGCATAGTTTCAGTCATGAAAGATGAAAAAGTTCTGGAGATTTATTGTACAACAATGTGCATATAGTTAACCATATTGTACTGTGATCTTTAAAATTGTCAAGAGGGTAAACTTACGGGTTTTACTTGTTTTGTTTTGCCTTGTTATTTTACCACACACATACACAAAAGTATTCCTAGTCCAGGGGCCTCATCTGGTGTGCTCTGAGTGACATTCTCCAAGCAGAGTCCTCCAGCCATATCTGGAGAGACATATTTTCCAAGTTCCTTCTAGAAAAGGAAATTAAAACTGAGCTTTCTGGGCACTTCAAGAGCCAGAACCATCCCCACCTCATAGTCAGACATAGCAACGGGGGGAGCTGTACTTGTAAGGAAGGACACGCAGCACAGAGTCCATGCCAGCTGGGTGGGGAGAAGGCAGTGCCGGGAGGAAGCTGCCCTGAGGAAGGACACGGGCTGTCCAGGGCTGGCCATCACGCCTCCAAAGGCTGTTGAGTAGCCTGGAAACACAGTGAGGTCACAGGCCCTGGGGGCAGGGGAGGAGCAGTGTGAGCAGCTGGGACTCCCCGAGAGGAAGCCTGCGTTCTGAAACGGACATTGCCGTACTGAATGGGGCTCAAAGTCCAACAAGGGCCTCACCCCGTTTCACGAGCACAGGGGGTTTCTCTGGAGCACCCCATGCTTCCCTCGCAGGTGTTCATCCTCACTTTTCTCGCCTGAACTCCCAGGGTTCCCACAAGACTTAAAGCCAGGGGAGAAACGGGCAGGGCAGCTACTCTGGGTTCACCCCAGAGCCTGTCTTCAAGGCCCCCTTTTCTCTGACTCCTCAGTGAGCTGGCAGCAGCCCCCCTTGGCTCACTTCTTTCTTCTAGTGTACCCGGAGAGCCAAAGCAGAGTGCCTCGCGGGCTCTGTCCTGTTGCCTTTCCTTCCCTAAACCCTTTGTTGCACTGTTCCCAGCTTTAATAAGCGTGCTCCTGCCCTGGCTAAGTGGCTCATTTGGTTGGAACGCCCGACCCGTGCACCAAGAGGCTGTGGGTTCAATTCCGGGTCAGGACACATACCTAGGTTGCGAATTGATCCCTGGTGGGGGATGTAGGAGAGGGAACCGATCGATGTTTCTCTCTCACATCGATGTTCCTTTCTCTCTCTCTCTCTCAAATCAATAAAATCATATTTAAATAATAAAACACACGTTCAAAAAACAATAACTTAAAAAAAACACTAACATTGGTAAACTGCTTGATATTTAATCTTTAAGAGAGTAAAAGTTAATCAAAGTTGAACCCTCTGACACTGTAGGTTTTCTCATTTCAGGCCTTGCTACACAAAAGAAAAAACACACATATACCACATATATAGCAAATATATAATAAAGGATAGAACTCTAGGAAATGTGACTTAAATATGCTTTCCA
This sequence comes from Murina feae, assembly GCA_004026665.1. Taxonomy (NCBI): domain Eukaryota; kingdom Metazoa; phylum Chordata; class Mammalia; order Chiroptera; family Vespertilionidae; genus Murina; species Murina feae. The sequence continues at coordinate 5,839 of PVJC01046044.1, forward strand.
GAGGAGAGCAGGAAAAAAGGAAAGTTTCATATACGCCACATGTTCAGCGTGGCCTGTCCCATGCTCCCCCAACCTCATTATTAGCTCACACCACAAGGAAGCCATGTCTTGCGAAAGTTAAACGGTGTAGAAAGCTCACTGGAATAAAAGCACCCTTATTTCAGTCCTCACGGTGTGAGAGTGACTGGACAAGTCAAGGAAGCATACACCTCACATCTCCAGCGATTACTAAGTACTTTGCTATTTAATCGTGTATCTGGGAAACCTTTAAAATCAAGTCACATTAAAGCTTGAGACCTTAACTCAGTCATTCTTCAGTGGAAAGGGGGTAAGCTGGAGAAGGAAACGGCAGTATGTCCCTGCATCCAGCATTTCTCACCTTCGAGAAACATACCCCCCTTGAAAGGAAAAGAAAAAGTGCTCAGTCGACGTGTTTTCAAGCAAGTACAAAAAATAAAGCTAAATGTATTTATGCTAATAGTTATTATACTCCTGTGGAAACCGAAACAAAATTACTATGAAAAAGAATCCAAGTTAAAATAATTTTATGTGATAAATGAGACTGTGCTGCCACGACTGAACTCTGCTCGCCGGACAGTGGTGGGGCACTAGACTGCAGGTTCTTTGAGTTCAGTACACCTCCCCCAGCTGACTTCCTCACCATTGTTGCTGGTTTTCGTATCATCATCATTCACATATCTAATCTCTCTCTCTTCTAATCAGAAGGGAACTAGTCAGGTGAAGCTGCTTGGCACCACCTCTGTTGTAAATGCAAACCCGAAGCTGAGGCAGCAGGGCAGTACTGGATTGTTAGGTAGTCACTCAAACCACCAGCAAGCCCAGCCAGTGTGGCTCAGTGGTTGAGTGTCAACCTGTGCACCAGAGGGCCACCATTTGGATTCCCTGTCAGGGCACATGCCAGGGTTGCCAGCTCAATCCCCAGTCGGGGGTGTGCAGGAGGCAGCAGATCAATGTTGATGTTTTTCTCTCTCATCGATGTTTCTATTTCTCTCTCCCTCTCTCTCTCTCAAATTAACGAAAACATGTTTTCAAAAACCCACATCAGCCCCGGCCTGTTTTCTCAGTGGTTAGGGCTTCAGCCTGCACACAGAAGGGTGCGAGTTCGATTTCTAACCAAGGACATGAGCTTTGGTTGCAGCTCGATGCCCAGCACAGTAGGGGTGCATGTGGGGGGCAACCAATTGATGGGTCTCTCTCACATCAATATTTCTGTCTCTCTCCCCCCGTCCCTTCCATTCCATCTAAAAGCAATGGGGGGAAAATAAACACAATGCACTTGTGCTAACTTCATCTCAAAGGACCAGAGAAGTTCAGGAGGCAATTGTGCAGGTCTGAGAAGTGTGCTTGAGGTGTAACAAAATGAATAAATCCACAGAATGTGTGATTAAAAAAAATAATAAAAATAATTAGAAATAGGCTCGGTGAGGATAAAAAGATCAAGAAGTTATATAGTGATTTGTGTAGGTTAGCATCAACACTGAACATTCAAATTAGAAGACTCCCCCAAATATATACTTGAGTCTTAGTTTAACAAAAACTTCCATAGTCTAACCTGAGCCTCTTAACCCTTTTTTTGTATCACAGCTTCCTTTGGCAGTTTGGTGAAGCCTCAGAATAATTTTTTTGCATTAAAAAAAATGCATACGACTGCAAAGGAGACCAATTACATTATAATTTAGTTATCAAAATATAAAAAAGCAAAAATGTGATAGTGATATGTGCTTCTTTATGAACACATTAAGGATCTAGTGGCAGGTCAAATAATTGTCATAATTCCTAAGGAGCATAATCAATAGTTTGTGATATCTTCAACAACTGTAAAATGATATGAAAGTATTTCTATAGATGACAAAGTCACCAATTTTACTGTTTCATAAACCTATGAACTTACAACATTTCACACATTTCAGAAGAGGTTAGTGAAAATAAATAGTAACTTCCCTCCAAGTGTACCAACGCCCTGAATTCTGCCCACAGACCCCTAAGGGGTCCTGAGGATCCCAGACAAGGACCCTTGGCCTAAATCTTAGCTAAATAAAGTGGTTAAAGTTAGACATACACATTCAAGTTTAGCAGCAGGTTTGGATAATTCAGGAGCTGCCCGTGCATGGGCCGTCCACCAGCTCCTCCTTTCACAGGGAGCATGGCCGGCCCCACACCCAGGCTCTGGGCCAGCAGGTCCCTGAACCTCTATGGCGCCACACCACAGGCAGAGAGGCTGTCCTGGCACAACGCAGCTCTCATCCAGCATCTCCTCTCCCCATTTCTCTTCAAAAATGTGCTGCCAGGTGAGGGGTGCGTCCTCCCTTTAGTAGTCAGGCACCCCTCCCCAAAAGGCTCTGCTCATTCCCCACGAGGAGGAAGGCAACTCCCCAGAGCACCTGGCTGTCAGGCACTGGTCATGAGGAAGCAGGCCAGCAGACTCCACAGCAAGAGACTCCCAGCCAGTCCCTTGGTTGCCCTCTCTACCCACCGTCTGGCTGGGAAGGGCAGAAATACCCTGGAGTTGCTAGGCAACAGGACAGAATTCACCTATGATGGTAGCCAGAAAATTATTATACCCGAGCAGTGTCAGTGTGTGTGTGTGTGTATGTGTGTGTGTGTGTGATGTGACACATCACTTCCCCTGGAGGTCTAGAAAGGGGTGGAAAAAGTCAAATTTCTAAAACAGCCTAAAGGAGTATTTGGGGTTCCAGCGAGGCTGACTGTGGAGACTGAGCTCACCGCAGAGTGTGTTGGAGGTGCCCCTCTCCTGAGATATCATTCTTCTTCCCATGCCAGGTCCTGTCACAATCTGCTCTCCATTCATGGTCAAGGTTCCAGAAGGGCTGATGAACACATCCATCCTATAACCAACTCGTAAGACCTCCCAGCTGCCCCAGGCAGTGTGGAGCATGCGCAGGCTGAGGACCAGGCTCTGCATCCACTCTGGGCAGTCCCCGGGCAGCCCCTCAGTGGCTGTGAGACAGTCCTTTCTGAACCTTGCCTCCATTTCTGCAAAACGAAGTAGTAAAATTCATCAGGAAGTCACAAGGAGAATCAAATATGCAAATCAACCCGAGTCTAATCATGAGGAAAACATCAGAAAATCCAAATTGGGGGACATTTTGCAAATAACTAATTTGAATTTCAGCTTCAAAACGTAAATGAGCCTAGGGTTTTGCTCAGTGAATAGAGCATCAGCCAGGACTGAAGGGTCCCGGGCTCGATTCCAGTCAAGGGCACATACCTCAGTTGCAGGCTCAATCCCTGGTGCTGGTCAGGGCACATGCAGGAGGCAACCAATTGAAGTTATCTCTCTCACATCGATGTTTCTCTCTCTGTGTCTCTTGCCCTCCCTTCCACTCTCTCTCTCTCTAAAAATCAATAGGAAGAAAAATTCTCAGGTAAAGATTAACAACCACAAAAAACCCACGTTAATGGCATGAAAGACCAAAGTTGGGGTGGGAGACTGTTTTAGATGACAGAAGACTAAGAAGTCATGAAAACTAAATAAGCATGATCTTTTACTGGATTTTAAAATAAAAAGTTAAAAAGCATGATCTGGACAATTGAGAAAATTTAAGTGTGAATTTTCATAATACTGTTATGTTATGTTAATGTCTTAGGTTTGATTATAGTATTGGGTTACATAGCAGAATGTTTTTTTCTTAGGAGATACATGCCAAAATATTTTGGGAGTGAAGCATGCCAAAGTCTGCAATCTATTCTGAAATGGTTTAGAAAAATACATATACAGAGAGATCAAACAAATGCGGCAAAATGTGAACTGGTGAATCTAGGTCTATGGGTGTTCGTTGTACTATTTTTACAGCTTTTATGTAGGTTTGAACATTCTCAAAATAAAAAATAGGAGAAAAGGTGTACAGACGTCTCACACAAAGAGCCAGTTAATAAGTGACGGCTCCTCACTAGGATTGTCTGACTTTTGCATCTATGTGGGATGATTTCTTAAACCAAAAAAATGACCATGGAACACTGGAAGGACTCTGCCATGGGATGGTGGCAAGACTCAGGCTGCTAGAGCCGGCTGGGGCCTCCCCACTCTGCCTGGCCCCTTAAGGGGTGATGGCCATGTTCCCTGACACTGAGGGGGAGCTCGTCTCACACTCTGGGAGGAGGGTGTCTGGCCCTATGCAGCCCAGCTTATGGGCCATGTTCGGAGCCTGGTCTTCAGACTTCTCCACTGTGCAAGGTAGGAGATTAGAGCTGGAAATGACACTTTTTTTTAAACTTGTTGATGTGTGTGTGTGTGTGTGTGTGTGTGTGTGTGTGTGTGTGTGTGTGTGTGGTATTTTCCGGCGTATAAGACAACTTTTTAACCCAGGAAAATCTTCTCAAAAGTTGGGGGTCGTCTTACAGGCCGGGTGTCATCTTAGAGGGCGGGTGCTGTAACTTCCGAGCCCAAATAGAAAATCTGTGGTCGCCGCATACAGTGGAGAGACCCCCGACTTCCATTTATTGAATGCCAGGCGTATTTTGTGAGTCATTTTGAAACCTCACACTAACTCTTCAAGATGTTATTTTGCTCATTTCACTTGCGGGGAAACAGGCTCAGAAAGGCTTAGAGGCCCAGCTAGTGAGAGTCTGAGCAAGATAGCACGTATCCGAACCCAGAACTCCTGACTCCTGAACACTCAGCCAATGCCGTTCTCTGGACCCCTCTCGCTCAGTTTTATGCCATGTAAAGCGCTTTCCTCGTGTGCCCTGCAAGCCCCCATAACCTTCAAGGTAGTAAAGGTGAGGAAACTGAGACTTAGAGAAGGGAATTGCTCAAGCTCATCAGAGGCTGGTGGCAGAGTCTGAACTGGAAAGCAGGAATCAGGGCACTCTGTGTCCTTAATACCCCAAGGAGCTCCCTTCCTAATAACCATTGGTGACTGAGACCCATCCCTCTCGGAAGCCTGGGTGCATTAGGAACAAATTAATGCGGCCCCCTTTTACCTCTGCTTTAGTTAGGGAAGCCATTGGATTGCTGGAAGTTCCTCCCTTTTGGTAATTCCCATGGTCACTCCTCAACTCCCACTTTTCATGACATCTGCCTCCCACCCAGCTATCGTCGTGCCCATTCGAGTCCTTCCCTCCTGTATCTCAGCAAGCCCAGGGCCCAGCCTGCCTGGGCCGCTTCCTCCACCTGCCAAACCTCTGCTGTTGCTTCCTGAGTGGAACACCTCCCGTTCCTTCCAGTCTCCTCCTTTAAACAGCAACGTGCTAACTACCAGATGTCCACTGTGGTTCCTGACTTCTCTTCCTGCAGAAGTTCCTCTTCCTTTAGTCCCCTTGCCGCCATTTACTCATCCATCCACCCATGGACTCCCTCATCCACAGCCCCATCATCCACTCATCCAGTCGTCAGACCCTCCACTTCCTCAACCTTTATTGAGCATCGTCTGTGTGCCAACAGTAAACATAAACAAGGCCTGGCTCCTGCCTTTGGGAAGCTCCCAGCCTATAGGCAGGGGCAGGAGAGGAACCCGCTGGGTTAACGCTCACCCAGCAGTGTGTGGCGCTAGGATAAGGTGACCAGATTTTAACATTGGTAAAGCGGCTCACCATTGACCGGGGGGCGGGGGGAGTTGGGGGGAAGGGGAGTTCTTTTTTTATTATTATTACTTAAAATATTACAAAGAGTAGTACATATGTCTCTTTTTCCCCCCCCCTTGACCTTCCCCCGGTCCTCTGCTACCCCGACTGGGGGGGTTCTTGATTAAAAATTTGGTCTAAATGGAGCAACAAAAATTTTCATAGAATGCAAAAATAGTATTATAATATATTTTTGAAAAATTTCAACATAAGTACAATTTACAAATATAGTAAATAAAAAATTATGTATAGTATTATTTTATTCTTTGGCGTATTTCTCATTTGAGTGAATTTTTTTTAGTAGATTGCTGTCGTTTAAAAGGTCATGAAATTTTTCACAAGAATTTGTTAAATTATATTTCACACATAAAATGGCTTTCAAAGTCTCAACACTTAATTGTGATTTTTCTGATGTCCACACTTTATTTACCGTAGAAAAAACGCGTTCAGTCACAGCATTAGTTCCTGGTAAGGACAGCACGTTATTGTTTTAATTTTAATCCTATATTTCTTTCTAAATAATAACAATACTAACTTGTATTATTTTTCCTCTGAATTTGCCGTAACGTAAGTCGTAAGTGTCACTTTCAAGGCCAGCCCTAGACTTTTTGCTGCCATTATAAAATATAAATAATATGGAGAAACAAGATGGCGGCATAGGGTAGACACCGTAAATGCAGCTGTGAACAACTATTTCAGAAAAACCTCGAAAAGAACACATGGACACCACTCGCATCCACAGGAAGGCTGGCTGAGTGAAAATCCTACAACTAGAGAAGAGTCTGAGACTCAGAGGAGCAGCGGAAGCAAAGTACAGAGGTACGGAGGTGCGCGCACGGGCTCGGGGAGAGGGCTGGTACCGGAGGCCGTGGTTCTTTTCCAAAACGAAGAGAGCCACAAGTCCCCAGCGGCTCTGAACTCCAGTTCCAAGCGAGTTTCTAAGGACCCAGACACCCAGAGACTGGCACCAGGAGGAAATCCAAAACGGATTTCTCTCAGCGTTGCTTGCAGCAATTACCGTGGGACACAGAGACCTGGTGTCTCTCAGTGCGCCCAGCTGAGAAGCGCCATAGCTATTTGCTCTACCCCACCCGGCGAACTCCCCGAGGCCCCGCCCCTCCCAAGCTGCATCAGAGCTAGGGCAGAGGCTTAATCAACGGCTCCTTAAAGATACAGGAGCCAACCCCAACCCAGTGGCCACAGTGGGACTAACCTAAACAAAACAGATCCACAAGGAACACACTCGGGGCAGATGCAGTGAGCATAAAAGCTCCACTGAAACAACTCTTGCCCCATAAGGGTGTCTCCAGCACAGAAATTCTCCCACTGTAGACACAGCTGACTCTCGTAACCAAGTGGCTTAGAGGTTAATCCCTCGCAGTGATTGCCTAAATCAGAAAGGAAAGCAGCCAAAATGGGGAGACGAAACAGGTCACAAATGACAGAGATGGAGGAAAGAAAACAACAGGATATAGAGTTCAAAACCACGGTTATTAGGTTTTTCAAGAAAATGCTAGAGACTGCCGATAAATTTGATGAGACCCTCAAGGATATGATAAAGGACCAACTAGGAATGAATCATACACTGACTGAAATGATACAGATATCCAACAGCAGACGAGAGGATCTCAAGAAGCAAATCAAAGATATGAAATATGAAGAAGCAAAACCCACCCAGCGGGAAAAGCAAAAAGAAAAAAGAAAAGAAGAAAAAAGAAAAAGGATCAAAAAGTGTGAAGATAGTGTAAGGAGTCTCTGGGACAATTTCAAGCGCACAAACATCAGAATTATAGGGGTGCCAGAAGAAGAGAAAGAGCAAGATATTGAAAACCCATTTGAAGAAATGACAGAAAACTTCCCTCACCTGGTGAAAGAAATAGACTTCCAAGTCCAGGAAGCGCAGAGAACTCCAAGCAAAAGGAACCGAAGGAGGACCACACCAAGACATATCATAATTAAAATGCCAAGAGCAAAAGACAAGGAGAGAATCTTAAAAGCTGCAAGAGAAAAGAAGTTAGTTACATACAAGGGG
>PVJC01046045.1:0-13399 GCA_004026665.1 Murina feae
AGCAGCATAGTATTCCATTGTGTAGATGTACCACTGTTTTCTAACCCATTCATCTGTTGATGGGCACTTAGGCTGTTTCCAAATCTTAGCTATGGTAAATTGTGCTGCTATGAACATAGGGATGCATATATCCTTTCTGATTGGTGTTTCTGGTTTCTTGGGATATATTCCCAGGAGTGGGATCAGAGGGTCAAATGGGAGTTCTATTTTTAATTTTTTGAGGAAACTCCAAACTGTCTTCCATAGTAGCTGCACCAGTCTATTGTGCAATCTTTCTAAAATCTAATTAGTTTTATTCACATTTTTGTAGATTCTTTTTTGTACTTTTGTTTACTTTTTGTAGATTTCATTTTTTTCTATATGCAAGATCAAGTCAACTCTAAACAATGATTTTGTTTTTCCTTTCTGATTTCTTTCTTTCTTCCTTTCATTTTCTTTTTTTTTTTTTTTTTTTTTTTTTTTTTTTTTTTACCTTATTGCCTTACCAAAAAGATCAGGTATAACACTGATTAGAAGTAAAGAGAAAAGACATCCTCATCTCTTCCCAACCTTAAGGAGGAGCTTATGGTTGTTCACTGATAAATAAAATGTTAACTGTTGATTTCTCACAGATTGCATTCATTAGTTTGAGGAAATTCCATTCTATTCCTACTTTGCTGAGAGTTTTTATCATGACTGAGGATTTAAATTTTCTCAAATCTTTTTTATGCATCTATTGAGATGGTCATATGGGGGTTATGTTGGCTATTATTGTTACGAATTACATTGCTTGATTTTAAGGATTAAATCAATATTTTATTTCTGGATAAATTCCACTTTGCAATGATGCTTGTTCTTTTATTGTTGCTGAATTTAATGTGCTAATGTTCTATTGAGGTTTTTTGCATGTATGTTCCAGAGTAGCTTTCTAGTGATGATTTTGTCTGGTTTTGATATTAGAATACTGGCAAACTTCTAAAATAACTTAAAAGCATTTCTTCTCTTCTGTTTTATAAAATAATTTTTGTAAGATTGATATTGTTTCTTCCTTAAATACTTGTTAGAGGTCAACAGTATAACTATTGGGTTTGAAGTTCGTGGGCAGTTTTTAAATTACAGATTCAAAATTTTAAATAGTTACACAGCTTTTGTAGGTTTTCTATTTCTTCTTGAATAGGCTTGTGTTTTCTTTTTTAAAAAATATATTTTATTGATTTTTCACAGAGAGAAAGGGAGTGGGATAGAGAGTTAGAAACATTGATGATCGATCAGCTGCCTCCTGCACACCTCCCACTGGCGATGTGCCCGCAACCAAGGTACATGCCCTTGACCGGAATCAAACCTGGGACCCTTAAGTCCACAGGCTGACGCTCTATCCACTGAGCTAAACCAGTTAAGGCATGGGCTTGTGTTTTCAAGGAACTTTTCATGTTATTTAAGTTTTTGAATATGTTGTCATAAAATGTTCCCATTCTCTGATTATTATTTTAATTCTAGAGGCCCAGTGCATGAAATTCGTGCATGGGTAGGGTTCTTAGGCCTGGGCAGTAATCAGGGCCGATCTGTGTTGCCATTGGCAGGACCATCGGGGGCCCCTGCTCGCACCCGCTGTGGTTAGTCTGGCGCTGCCCGCTCGTCGGCCCTGCCCTCTGCTACCACCACCAGTTGGGGCCTGCAAGCTGGAGGCAGCTCCTACATTGAGTGTCTGCACCCTGGTGGTCAGTGTGCATCATAGCGACCAGTCATTCTGTAGTTCGGTCAATTTGCATATTAGGGTTTTATATAGCTAGATCTGTACAAGCATGTCAAACCACCCACTGAGAGTTGGACATGCTTGCTGTAGAATCTGTAGTAATGTCCTCTTCATTCCTGATATTGGTTATTTGTGTCTTCTCTTCTTTAAATAATCAGGCTGGCTAGAGTTTTACCCAATTTTATTGATTTCTTTAAATGAAATGTCTCTTAGTTTTATTGATGTTCTCTATGTTTTTCTGAATCATTGGTTTATTTTTTGTCTTTATTTCCTCCTTTCTGATTACTTCAGGTTTAACTTGCTCTTCTTTTCATAGTTTGTAAGGTAAAAAATAAGTTTGCTAATTTAAGATCTTTTACATTTTCTCATGTGATCATTTAATAGAACAAATCTTCCACTAAACACTTTTATAACTGCATTTCATAAATTTTAATGTGAATGTTTTCATTCTCATTTTCTAATTTTCTTTTAAATTGGGGTGTGGGCAGCCTGGGTGTGGGCCTGAGGGCCATTTTTAGACTTTCAGGCTGCCCACAGTCCCTTCAGGTTTTGGGTCCCTACTGGGGTATCTGGCCAGCCTGAGTGAGGGGCTGATAGCTGTTTGCAGGCTTTCAGGCTGCCCACAGCTCCCATTGACTCAATGTTCCAGCAAGGCTGGCTGGAAGCAGGTTTCTGGGGTTTATTTATCTTCTATAATTGAAACTGTTGCTTTAAGCCAAGGCCTAGGCAGGTAACAAAGCCTCCTGTTGGCTTTAGCTCTGTGGCTTCTATAATTGAAAGAATGTTGCTGTTAGCAGAGAGAGGCCCAGCCGGCCTCCATCACTGGTGCAAGGGAAGCCTGCTGTTTGCTTCAACTCTGAGCCTTCTGTAATTGAAACAATGTTGCAACAATGTTGCCTGGAACCGGGATAAACCCAGTTGGACAGCAGACAGTTTACTTTTGGTGGAACAGAAGCTCTGTGACTGCTGGCCTCCATCTTGACTGGGTTAATTTGCATACAGCCGCTCTGATTGGCTGGTGGGCGTGGCTTAGGTGTCCCATAGAAATGGTCAATTTTAATGTTACTCTTTTATTAGATTAGATAGAGGCCTGGCACATGGATGAGGGCCAGCTGCCTGCCCTGAAGGGGTCCCCACATCAGGGTGGGAGGTCCCCACTGAGAGGCAGGGCTGGCCAGGACTAGGGGCCGCAGGGTTTGCAGGCCACCACATCCCCAATTGGGGTGGGGGTCCCCACTGGGGGGTAGGGCCAGCCTGGGTGGAGGGCCATAGGCATTTTGCAGGCTGGCCACGCCCCTGGCTTTGTCAGAAAGCATGTTGGGAAGACATCTGATCTATCCAGTCTAATTAGCCTATTACCCTTATATTATTATAGATTCTATTTTTCTTTTCATCATGTTCATGTTTTTCTTTACATTTTCAAGAGATTTATAAGTTGTTCAAGGCCTTTATCTAGTAATGCCACCATTTTCTCATTTTTTTATCTATTCCTATGATTTATTTTTCTACTAATTATGGGTTTGTTTGTTTATTTTTGCATTTTTGTGTGCCTGGTAATTTCTTTCTTTTCCCCCTCTATTGATTAAGATATTACAAATGTGACCTTATCCCCCCAATGTCCTCTCATCCCCCCACTCCTGCCCTCATCCTCACTCCCTGTTGTCCACATCCATTGCTTATGCTTATATGCACGCATACAAGTCCTTTGGTTGATCTCTCCCCCTCACCCCTACCCTCCCCTACCTTCTCTCTGAGTTTTGAGTATCTGATCGGTGCTTCTCTGTCTCTACATCAGTTTTTGTTCATTGGTTTATGTTCATTATATTCCACAAATGAGTGAGAGTATGTGATATTTATCTTTCTCTGACTGACTTATTTCACTCAGTACAATACTCTCCAGCTCCATCCATGCTATTGCAAATGGTAGGAGTTCCTTCCTTTTTACAGCAGCATAGTATTCCATTGTGTAGATGTGCCACAGTTTTTTAATCCATTCATCTGCTGATGGGCATTTAGGCTGTCATCAACAAATCAACAAATGACAAATGCTGGTGAAGATGTAGAGAAAAGGAATCCTCATTCACTGCTGGTGGGAATGCAGACTGGTGCAGTCACTGTGGAGAACAGTATGGAGTTTCCTCAAAAAACTAAAAATGGAACTTCCATTTGACCCAGTGATCCCACTTCTAGGAATATATTCCAAGAAACCAGAAACACCAATCAGGAAGGATATATGCATCCCTATGTTCATAGCAGCACAATCCACCATAGCTAAAATTTGGAATTAGTGCCTGGTAATTTCTTATTGTATGATAAGCATTGTGAATTTTATATTGAGTGCTGGATTTTGTTGTATTCCTTTAAAGAATGTTGGCTTTGCCCAGCCAGCATGGCTCACTGGTTGAGCATCAATGTATGAACCAACAGGTCATGGTTCCATTCCCAGGCAGGGCACACGCCAGGGTTGTGGGCTCAATGCCAGTGAGGGGTGTGCAGGAGGCAGCTGATCAATGATTCTTCCTCAGCATTGATGTTTCTCTCCCTTTCTCTCTCTCTCTCTCTCTCTCTCTCTCTCTCTCTCTCTCTCTCTCCCTTCATCTCTGAAATCAATAAAAAATACATTTTTAAAATAAGAATGTTGGTTTTTTGTCATGGAATGTAATTAAGTTATTAGCAGATATGTTTGCTCTTTTAAGACTTGCTTTAAAACTTGATAAAGTGGGTCCAAGCAAAGCTCTACTATGAAGGATGACCCTTCTAAAAACTCTGCCAATGCCCTTTGTATTATCATTTTTCTCTGTGCTGGTCAGTGGGAGGTGTGAGCTCTGGGAATCTCTTGGCCTACATATTTCTGGTGATTATTTCCTTAGCCTTGTGTATTTTTGTCCCACACCAAAGTATATAATTAGGCAAAGACCTGAGGAGACCCCGTGCACTCTGCAACTGTCTGGAGCTTCTCTACAACATAAGTTCTAGCTTCCCTGCACTCTGGTCAAGTGAGACGGCAGGATTTCCTTGATCTGCATCGTAGGCTGCAAACAGCTCCAGTCAGCAAACTGGGGCAATCATAAGGCTCACATAGTTTATTTCTCTTCAGAGTTCTGTACGCCCTGTTATCCTATGCCTTCTAATTCTTTAGGGCAGGAAGGCAATTCCCAAGGCAGTTGATTATACTCTATGTCTCTTATGTGCACATTAATTCTCATAATAACCCTCTGAAGTGGATATTATTATGCTCATTCTATATTCGAGAAAACTAGGCATAGAGGAACTAAAAATGTCACCTAAATTAATATTCTTGGTACAGGTTGGAAGTCTGTCCAATGCTTTTAAGCATCATATATATTGCTTCCCAAGGAAGGATTAGGAATATAAAAATCTCTAAAGCACACTTACATATTTACAAAAGGAGTAGGATGTAGCCCTGATCCCAAATTTAAAGAGTATGAATGCAAACCATGAGCCATAAGTAGGAGGTATCTTCATGCTTACAGAATGGCTTGGTCCTTGACTCAATCAATGCAGGCCAGGTGCTGCTGGGGTAAATGTTCCATAAATACTAAGACACCACTGCCAGTGCAGGCGGGAGGGTGAAGCATGCTTCCAATATAGAAGAATGCTCCCTTGGACCGACCTTGGCACCACGGCACTTCAAAGAGTGATGTGTTCAATTAGCTCAGCCAGGCTGAGAGTCAGCACTTTGCAAGACAGACATAATTGTCTGGAGAGCAAATCAGAGAGCACACCTTGCAATTAGAGAAGCTGCTATGGAGCCAGGAAAGTCGGGGTTCTATAAAAAACAGTAACTGCTGACTGCATAGAGTGGTTACTGTCTCACAAGTAAAGGTATCAGACCAGCGCCTGGCTTACTATGCTTCACATTGCGAGAATAGTCTCTATTCATCATCCTCAGACTCTCTCCTTCCTGGCAAGAAATGGGGTCTTCACAGTTCATCAACTCTATGCTCCTGCCTCTGCAAACATCAGTCTTAGACTCTCCAGAAATGTCAAGTGTTTGGGAGGTAAATGATAGCTTGCATAGCAAATGTTTACCACCATCCTTTTGAAAGTAATAACTATTGAGATTCCCTAAAGAGTCATCTATCCTTTAATGATTGATTTTTTTAACTCAATTTCTTATAGAATTAATTTCTCAGCTATAATAACTCTGTACTGGGAATTTGCTCCGTTGAATAACGCTCTGCATTCTGCACATTTTTCCACAAGAGGTTTTAAAACACCTTGTCTTGGTTATCCAATACCTTGGCAGCAGATTGCATTTTATAGCTCTACTCTGAGAGATGTTTTCATGCAGACAGTCAGCTTTTTAGGCCCAAATGTCTCTCTTAAGTCGATCTATCTTCCTTCTGTGTGATGATGACTTGGGCTTCTTTCCTTCCTTAGGATGAAAAATGTACTCTCCATCTGTGCCAGTTACTAATTTAATGTATTTCGGCTCTAAACCCACCTTGTTTATCTTGCTTTGTAATACTGGAGCTGAACTCTGCGGCTGTGTCTCTGTTGCCAGCTGGCTTGATGTTAGGTTTTGACAATAGAAGTGTGGGAGGGACAACACAAGGCTGGGAGAGAGAGGGTCTTCTTCTGGTTTCTGGTTTCAGTGTAGCAGGGAGCAGATCGGTATGCAGGTGCCCCAGCAGTGTTTTATACACCACAGGCTGCACTTTGGGGTTCAACTGTGGGTGTCCTCAGGCAGTTCCTCGTCACTGTGCTGCAGGCCACATGTTCCTGTGAGAACAGGAGACTCTTCTCAGAGGTCTGAATCCAGTAGTTCAGGCCCTTTTCTCTGCGTTTCTAAGTCTCTTCCTTGTTCCTGTCCCTGAGTGATGGGTGTAGTGGCTGCCTTCTGCAGTTCTTGCCTCTCTATCCCTTAGCATTCTCTTGTATCCCTTTAATAGTTAACAACACTTTGAATGGTTAACAAGCTTTATATGAAAACTTCCCCGTTCAAAGTTCTGCTGATTTCTGTCTCTTACCTGGGCTCTGACTGTCAGCCAGCTAAGAATGCTTTAGTGTTGATTTTTATTTTTGAAACATGACAAGAACAAAAGACTGTCCTGTGTGTGTGTGTGTGTGTGTGTGTGTGTGTACATATGCAGGTGCACACACGTGCTAGCCATTTACATAGGTTTAAAATGACAGTTTACCACAGTGGTTAGGAGCACAGGAATGGAGGCCAAATTGGCTTTGCCACTTCTTAGCTATGTGTCCTTGGACAAACTGTCTCTTTGCGCTTCTGTGTCCTCACAGTAAAATGGAAGTAGATAGGGTTGCCAGAGAAAATACAATATGCCTGTTAAATTGGAACATAAACAACAAATAATTTCTTAGTATAAGGATGTCCCAAATAGTGCATGAACACCAATCCAATGTTTTGTATTCGCTAAACTGGCAACCCTATGAGTACATCATAAAAGGCAAAAAAGTGATTATGTGTGAAAGGCATGGCACAGATTTGATACATAGCAACACCCACTAATTAGTCATTCTTTTGTTTGTTTGTTACATGTACCAGGACAGTCAGGGGCACTCTGCTGTGAATTGCAATATTCCTGTTTCATTTATTATTTCATTTAGCCACAGTGGCCATAGCCCACCTTTCCTCCTTCAAAGTAGCAGGAGGAAAACAGTCTTTTTGGCGGGAGTGGCCACTGATCAGGTCATAGTATGTGACTACCCAAGGTAGCCCAATCGGAGACTGGGCATCCATCCGTGAGGCAGGCAGCAAAAGGCATGCTGTCCAGTAGGGTAGTAGGAATGAGCCAAGCCAGTCAGAATTCAGGCTGGAGACTATGGAGAAGATGGACCCATGAAGACAGAATGGAAGAAGAGCATATATCCAGAGATGAGGTTTGTCATGAGAGACGTTGAAACAGAGATAAAGAGGGCAGGTATCCTAAAACTCCTGAAATCCTGGTATGTTTTCCAGTTCCAATTCCCATTCAATCCTACACAAACCCCTTTTTTGCCTTGAGAGAGCAGAAGTGAGTTTCTGCTCCTTGCAAATAACACACCTCTCTCTCTCTCTCTCTCTCTCTCTCTCTCTCTGTCAGTCAATCAAGTAAATTAACATCCCTATTCCTTTAACAAATTATTGTATTTTGGGAGCTATTGGGGAAGGCAGGAATACAAAGTTGGGAAGCACAGAGTCTGGAGAATAGGGAATCCAGGCAGGGCTTATGTCGAGATAAGAGACAATCCTACTAAGTAGAGGTCTACTACAAAATTGAGGTGTGTGTAAAACATACTCAACTAATGGACTTTATACAAATTCACCTGCTGATAAAGTTAATTTTTTCTGAAAAATACAGAGCATTCTCATGCTTTTAAAGTATGAGAGGGGACAAAATTTTCCTTCCTTTTCTTTCACTTCTAGACATCAAACTACATTTCATAGTTAGTGTCATGTGACTGTTCTGGAGAATGCAATCATGAAAAGGTAGAAGGAACACAGAAAAGTAAGAGCCTCAAGCAGCAGGAGAAGCAAGGTATTCTATAGGTGAGGGCAATATGAGTACAAACATATTTTTTAAAGTATATGCATATAGCCCTGGTCAGGTAGCTCAGTTGGTTAGAGCGTTGTCCTGATATCCCAGGTTGCAGGTTCAATCCCCCCATCAAGGCAAATACATGAACCAACCAGTTGAAAGTATGTACAGAGCAACAGATGGATCTCTCTCTCTCTCTCTCTCTCTCTCTCTCTCTCTCTCCTTCCCTCCCTCTCTCTCAAATCAATAAAAAGTATATGCATGTATAATTAGTGATAAATCCCATGCAAATGTGCATATATGTACATGAAAACATGCATACAGACATATATTAGAGACACACTGAAGCTAAGTGAATTGCCACAGCTATAATGCTTAGACAATCGCCAAACAACTCCCCTCCAATGGCTCACAGAATTGTGTTTTCCATGATATCTAAATATTGTGAATTGATAAATTATATAATTCTTAACCAACTGTTGTGGGTGGGGCAGGGGCACAAGAAAGAAGACAAAGAAGGATGATAAATGGGAAAACTGGTAGTGTAAGGCACCAAGATGTAAGAATACAGTAGAGACCAAAAACTTGAGAAATCCTGTGAGAAGACTCAGTGGGAGTGGGTGGCACTCGCTGACCCACTCGGAAGGTCCTGAGCATTTATTGGCTCAGGATATGTCAACCTCAGTGCACCCCCTAGTGGAACTCAGTGGCTTGTGGACAATATGGACTAGTATATAGTAATGTGAGCAGACAACAATTGTTTCTCTTGTTTGAAGAACTCTCTGTGCCTCTTTTTTCTCCAGGCCATTGACTCCTTGAAAATATGCAGTATGCACAGGAGAGTCAATACCATTATAAAACCCCAAAAGAAAAATGTGTCCTTCCTCTTTGATCGGTCATTCCAACTATTCACATTTTTTCTTTTTGATGAAATGGTAATGTACCATGCAGGGATTATTACAGGTCAGGCATGGAATGCTGCTGCTATGTACTCACAAACATTTATTGAGCCTATCATGCACAGGTATTGTGTTAGCTATACTGTACTAACTTCATTCTAGGCTGTGTTCTAAGCACTTGACGTATATGAACTCATTTAGTCATCACAACAGCCCTGGGAGACAGGTACTGTGTTACTGACAAGGAAACTGAAGCACGGAGATGTCACTCAGCCTACTGGTGATCTTGGCAGAATTTGAACCCAGGCTGCTTGGCTTCAGAGTCTATATTCCTAATTACTATGCCATGGATAGTGACTACAAATGTATACTACAGGCCTTACCCTCAGAAAATTTAAATCTAGTGGGTGTATTCCCAGTTTTTTATCCTTTCAAAATGGGGGCTCCAAGTCCCAGCTCCTCCTGCCCTATCATTTCTTAAGCAGCTGTTTGGACACTGAGCCTGCACTCCCTGCTCAATCTCCCATTGTAGCATAGGCCAGTCCCCACACTAAGTGATAATTGCATAATTTTCTCTGGCTATGTAATAACAAAGCTTCAGTGGAAAATTGCTTTATGATGATGTACTCAATCCAAGAAAAGCATGTACAAATTAAACCGCACTTTCCCAGGGAATCACACCATAACTGCAGGGAGGAAATCTGTAATTTTCTTGAAAAGGAGTCTGGGCAGATCAACATATTTGGTCAAAAAGCAAGAGATCCCGTGGAAGAACACTAAGCACAAGGCTGTGGGCAGTGTGCACCAGGGTTTCGGTATTTGCTATTTCTGATATAGCAGCTACATACATCAGAGCCTTGGTCCTCTGTGATCCAAGTCTGAGCAAAAGTTCTCCCAGAGTGGATGAATGAGCCGAGAGAAGAGCAAAAAGCAACCAAAGGAGTAAAAATAAACTGCCAGACCAGACTGCACTATTGATAGAGAGACCCTAGTTCCAGTGGTTCGAATGCCAGAAAGGGAAGGACGAATATTCACTCTGCAGGTGGATGAAATGCTAGAGTCCCCAGGTTGCAAGGTAGTAATGTAAACTCGAATATCAGGGCCCATTACAGCCTCTGGCACCTGCGACACCCACCATCTCAGTAGACAGCAGGCCCTGCCTACACCTTGCAGGCACTGAGCAGTAGCTGGGCTAGGGCCAGACAGGCTTGTGAAGTCAGATACCATGACTGGTCTTGAATGTGGTGGGGATTTAGTTCCTTCTGCAGTTCAATTTTGTATGTGCCTGGGCAAGAGAACTTGTATGGCTGTGTGTTTAAGTGCTGGGCTTTAGATGTGAGTTTACGTCCTTATTAGCTACTTGACCTTGGATATGTGGCAATATCTCTAAGCTCTAGCTTGCTTATTTGTGAAATGGGGTTGATAATGCCATGGAATTGTGAGCTAATAGGTGTATATATAATCGGAAGCTTTGTCCTGTTATTAAGGCATTCACATTCAAGGATGGCTTATAAGATCTGTTTCAAAAGAAAGGTGCAATGGTGTTGTAACAACAGAGCAGATCAGCTACTAAAGCTTCTGAGCTAGAATGGACTTGGGAATTCACCTGAGATGGGAAGGGTACAGAAAGGAGGAAGAGGGTGAGAAGAGAAGGGGAGGGAGTGAGGAATTCCGAAGACACATTTCATCTGACTTGAATTCATTCACTCCTAAATCTTCCTTGAGTATCTACTATGCACAAGGCACCATGCTAAACATTCTCATTGTCCTAAACATTGCTAGAGTCCAGTAGGATAGATATGGTATGACTCACCTTTCATAAGAGTCATGAAAGAGCTTTACTATAGACAAGTCCATGTCTTCCTGGAGGGAGATCAATGAATGGTGACCTCTATATAACCTCTCTCCTGGCAGGTTGTGTTGCCCATCTGCCTATCTTTCCTACTGTTAGAGACCTTCAAGGCAAGCAATTTCATAGCTGCCCTTGGTCACCAATTCCATGTCTTAAAACTGTAACAGGCAATTCTTCTTAATGTCTAACTGAAAGATCTTGTGCTGTGGTCTCAGAAAAGACAAAGAGCAGCTGGCCACATCTTCTGCATGGAAACCCTTTAGGGGACTGAGGACTGTTGTTAAGTTCCTTTTGACCTTTAGATTCCATTACCCATTTGGACTGACAGAGAAAGCAAGATGCAGACATTGTTCTTAATGTTCCTGGCAAACAAGCTTCTGTGGGAACCTAGTGACATGGCGGACAGTGCAAGGTGCCTTTGACCATGGACAAATGGTGGGGTGAGAAGCTGCAAGGTGGTCAGGAATTTTCTCCCAAGGACAATAAATAAACTATGATGCATCCTGAGTAAACACTTTACCACTATGACAACCCATAGAAGTTCATTTTAAAACCTCAGTTTTAGAAGACAAGGGAAGTTTGCTCTCCATCCAGATTATCGATCCACTTTCTTAGGAGAACCAAAATGAAGAGTAAAGAGAGAAATCAAGATTATGTTTTAGTTTGATCCTAATTAATTTGATGTACTATTAGTTGTTTTAAACAAAGACACATCCACTTAAATCCTCATTTCTTAAATCCTCAAATAATGTATCTTACATGGTAATAATTTTAAATTGTCGGAGTAATCATGCCCACTGCTTCCAATCCAATAAATTATTTGTTATTTGCAAATACAGACATATCTGGTTTTATTGCTTTTCGCTGTATTGCACTTTGCCAAGACTGTATTATTTACAAATTGAAGGTTTATGGCAACTCTGTGTTGAGGAAGGCAGTTGGTGCCATTTTTTCCCAACAACATTTGTTCACTTCCTGTCTCTGTGTCACGTTTTGGTAATTCTCACAATATTTGAAACTTTTAAAAATTATATTTGTCATGGTGATACGAGAGAGAGAAAGAGAGAGAGAGAGAGAGAGAGAGAGAGAGAGAGAGAGAGACATGAACTGGTTGCTTCCTTCATGTGCCCCCATCAGGGGTGGGAGGGAACCTGCAATTCAGTCCTTGTCTGAGGAATCAGACCTGAGACCCTTCCATATGTGGGCTGACACTCTAATCATTGAGCCACATTGGCCAGGGCTGATCAGTGATTTTTATGTCATTATTGTAATCGTTTTGGAGCACCACAAACTATGCCCGTATAAGATGGTGAGCTTAATCAATAAGTGGGTGTGTGATGTGACCAAGATGGCGGCATGAGGTATATACCTAAATGCGCAGCCTCCACAACTATATTTTTAAATACAACTATACAGATAAACGGCCATCCTCCAGAACCAAGGGAGGGAAGGCTTTACAACCAGAAGGCAAGAGAAGGAGTGCTTTGAGACTGAGTAGAAGCTCCCTGTGCCAAAACTGAAAGGTACCGAGGGACGCACGGAACGGAGGCGGCGGCGCGGAGGCACGGCGGCGCGGGTGAAGGGGAGCGGCGGCTGCGCTCGGTCGGGTTCGCAGCTAGGAAGGAGATTGTGGACTCCCGGGGTCGCACTGAATGCGGAGCGGGCTGCAGGGCAGCGGGGCTGAAGACTAGAGGTTTTCTGGCGGTGCTGTTCGCAGGAGTCACTGGCGTGGAGATTTGGGGACGGAGAGGCGCGCAGACCCCGGGGCGCCAAACCCAGAGAATCAGCAGCGTAAGAGCAGCCATTGTGGGTTGCTCCGCCCTGTGACTCTGAGACCCCACCCCACCTCACCTACAACCCCGCCCAAGCTGTGTGCCTGCCAGCCTTCAGCATAACCTAAGGGTCTGCAGCCGGGGCAGAACTCCAAAAGATCCAAACCCCAAACAATAAGGAGAAAAGCCCGCAGATCATTTTCTCCCAGTGATAACTACAACAAGATTGTGCACCCAGCCTTCAAAGGCATACAACAAGAGTGTCCACCCCAGGTGATTGGGGAGGCTGAATCACTGGGCCCTATAGGATACCTAACATAGAAAGCCAAAATGAGGAGACTAAGAAACAGATCACATAAGACAGAAATGGAGGAACGCAAACGACTGGATATAGAGTTCAAAACCACGGTTATAAGGCTTTTCAAGAATATTCTAGAGTCTGCCGATAAATTTAGTGAGACCCTCGAGCATATGAAAAAGAACCAGCTAGAAATTAAGCATACACTGACTGAAATAAAGAATAATATACAGAGATCCAACAGCAGATGAGAGGATCGCAAGAATCAAGTCAAAGATATGAAATATAAAGAAGCAAAACTCACCCAGCTGGAAAAGCCAAAAAAGAAAAGAAAAGAAAA
>PVJC01046046.1:0-13465 GCA_004026665.1 Murina feae
TAGTACTATATAACCATCTTCTTTTAATATAAATACAGTTGCTGAGGAAGAGGAGAATTCAAGATGTTTTAATTAGTTAGGCAATTTGAATTTATAAGTATGGAAAGCTTTTTATTAAAATCTTAATCCAAAGAAAAGAGCTGTTAAAGTATTCTTTATTCCAGGTGGAAAAATAATTTACACTCCTGTTTATAATTACCTTTCACTCTGCAATACTTAAAGGGAGATGGACTGGAGGGAGAACATGGTGGTCAAATAGGCAGACCTTTTTGCCTAGGGCCAGACTGTAAATACAACTAAGTTAGGGAACACTCACCTGGAATTACCAGCTGAGATCTATCTGAAGAGGAGACTTATATCGAGGAAGGACAGAAAACATCTCTAGATTTGTAGGAAGGGTGAAGTCATGAGAGTGACTGACCCAGCTTCCACAGGCAGCAGGCCTAAGATGAAGAGGCTGTGGACGGGTCTTTTCCCTGAGAAGATGGAACCTAGAACCCAGGTTGCTGGGCTCCACAGCCCTGAGCACCAAAGCCAAGACCAGCAGCCCATGTAACATCCACATGTGAAAAGCAACAAGTCTGGTACCAAGGAGTCTGGAGATTATTTTATTTGAAGTCATGTTTCCTTGTTTTCTTGTTTGTTTGTTTAAAACATCAAGAGCAAGGGAATTTTTTTAAATAGCTACTCACCTGAGGCTTCAATGGAGGGAGGTCAGTGTGGACTGAAGTGCCTGAGGAAAGGCTGGGGTAGGAAGCATTGGAGGAAACATAGAAAAGAGGAAGCCAAAAGACTTGCATTTGGATGCACTCCTCCAAACCAAATTGGCCAATTTTCCTGAGAAGCACTGGCCCTTCCCAGAAGTAACAGCTCAGGAAAAGGAAAAACCCTTTCCTAGGTGATAAAGCTCACCCCACTCTCAGGAGCCTCGCCTGCCACACCATGTATCTTGACCTTTGCAGCGGAGACTAAGCCTAGGGGTTTGAACAGTCTCAGGAAACATCAGGCACTGCCTGAGGGTCAGGGAACAGTCTCAGGAAACATCAGGCACTGCACCACTAACCAGTAATCTGGTGCTTCCCCCTCACAGGAGAGCTGATAGGAACTCTGGGTTTCCAGATGATCCCACAGGATTGAATACAAGCATCTCCAGCAAGCCAAGGGCAGGAAAATATTCTATGGCCAGGACACTCTCAGAGGAGTAGCTCTGGGTCAGGGAAACACATCCATATCTTTCCCTGAAATCTGAACTGCACCTTTCCTGCACAGGAGACCCAGGTCTAGACTCCCAACTCCATCTAAAGCCCTTTCAGAAACAGGCTTTTAAGTGATTAAGATTTACAGCTGGCTGGCAGGTGAAACCAGGCAGAGGCGGAGCCCTGGGGACTGGCCCATCACTGGGCACCATGTTGTCAACAAACAGGCCTTAGAGAGAACTTGGCCCCTCCCAAGTATAGCCAGCTACAGTGGAGACGGACAAACTGTGGATTGCTTGAAGCTTCAAACAAGTTGCTGAGAGCCAAAGGAAGACAGTTTCTGGTTGTAGTTAGCACCTAAACACCTCCCAGGAAGTCCAGAATTGGCAGACAAAACAGTCAACCTCAGCCATCAGAAGAGCAGAATCCAAAGAGCTCCCAAGGAGCACTAAACTCTTCTGAAATGAATGCCACTTTACTTTTTCCCTTTATTTTACTTACCTTTCTTCTTTATGAGTTATTATTATTATAGTCTCTTCTTTGTCTTTCATAGATTTTCCCTTTCCTTTTCTTACCCTACGTTCTTTCTTCTTTCTCCTGCTTTCTCATTGTAGTTCCTTTTTTTATTTTTTGTCTATCTGCTTTCTCCTCTATTTTCCTCTTCATAATTAGTTTCTTCCTCTTTTCTTTTATACCTTGTTTCCCCCTATTATTTATTCTTATTTTCTTTCATTTCTGCTCTTTCATATTCCTTTTTCTTCCCCTTTTTTCTCCTCATATTTCACTTTCTTTTCTTCTATTATTGTTCTCTTTTCTCCTTCCTAATATTCTCTTCTTTTGTGGTTGCTTTTGTTGTTGTTGTAGGGATCTTGTAAATGGTTTTGTTTTGTTTCTTGTTTTGTTTTGTTTTGTTTTGTTCTATCAGCACCTGCATAGCTCACACTTGAATGGTCAGGGGTGAGCCTCACAGTCAGTTGGCCTGAAAGGAGATTCCTCCCATTAATTGAACAACAACCTTCAAGACCCAATTATAGCAGGAGAGCCCAAATAACTCACATGAGGGTCATTTCTATAGCACCCAGCTCAGGAGATTTAAGAGACTACAGCACTGGGTACCATGAAACACTTACTATATAAGGCCACACCACAAAGCCTGGGAGGCATACCAATTTTCTCTCATACATAGAAATAAATACAAAGGGACAGCAAAAATGAGGAGATAAACAAATAATCCCCAAATAAAAGAAAAGGAGAAAACTCCAGAAAGAGAGCTAAACAAAATGGAGACAAGCAAATTATCATATACTAAAGGCCCGGTGCATGGATTCGTACAATGGTGGGGTCCCTCGGCCTGGAGTGTGGGGATTGGGCTAAAATTGACTCAGTTCCGATTCATTCAGGGTGTGTCTGGCCCATCTTGCCCAGTCCCAATTGGGGCTGATCGGGGCTGATTGGGGTCATCTTACCCAGCCCTGATCAGGGCCAATCGGGGCCAGGGAGAGGCCACAGGAAGGCTCCAGGGTGTGTCCAGCCCATCTCACTCCGTCTTGATCTGTCAGACTTCAGCAGCAAGCTAACCTACCGGTCAGAGCATCTGCCTCTGTTGGTCAGTGCGCATCATAGCAACTGGTTGAACAGTCAAACAAACAGTTGGAGACATAGTATATTAGGCTTTTATTATATAGGATACAGTTCAAAGTAATGGTTATAAGGATGCTCAAGGAACTTAGTGAGAATATCAAGAAACTTAGGGGGAACTACAATAGCATGAAACAAAAAAATAGAAATCATAAATAACACTCAGTTGGAAATGAAGAATAGCATATCTGACATCAAGAATACAATGGAGAGCTGGGAACATGGTGGCTGACAGGACAAAGTGAGGTTGAGCATGTGAGTGAGGGAGGAAGTGAAAGGAGAGTGCATGGACATGTGGGGTGTGTGTGTGTGTGTGTGAGGGGTAGTTATATTCTGCAGGACTATTGGGGGCTGGTGGACCAGGCTCCCCTAGCCAGGAAGCCTCTACTACTGCTGCAATCTCTCCTGGGATGGCTGGCTCTGCCACAGAGACCGCACCATCTTGAAAGGAAGATCAGCTGTTACTGGGAGCCAGGCCTCACCTCCACCCAGGGAGACCTCAGACACCACCTGGGACCCTACAACCACACCGGCCAGGAACTTGCTGTTTGTGGGCTCCAAACCCACAAACGATGAGACTCCAGCCTCCCCAACCGCAGGCTCCTAAAGTTTGTCCAGGAGGAGACAAAATGTTAGCCAAATAAGCAGACGTTTCCTGCACCTTCTCACAGAGCAGATAGAAGAAACAGCTGACTCAAACGACATCCACCTGGAACTGGCAAATTAAGACAGCTGGTGAGACAGTTTGTGGCGGGAAAGGACAGAGGATGCCTAAAGGATGAGAAGATCCAGGATCTGGGCTGGAGATGTGCACAACCAGACTAGAAGGTCAGAAGGAAACTGCGCTGCACCAAGTCCTTGGTGACATGTGTAACACTCAAATGTGGAAGATCTACAGGACTGCTGGCAGTCAGGGAATCTAGATCATAATCCAAAGCTGTGGGCAGCTGCATCCAGGAAGACAGCTTGAAGAGCTACACCAGCCACACCAGGAGAGAGAAGTGCTGCAGTGCACTTGCTCTTTCTTTGTATTTTCCTTGCTTTTACTTGCTAAACCCAACACATAAGATTCTCAATTACAAACATTCACTGAGACTGCAATTCAGGGGTGGCAGATTGATCCCTCTTGCCTGAAAAAAGGCAGTGGAGTCTGACAGAGATGAGTGGTGGATCGCTGGGAACTTCATCGTGGTGCTGACTACCTAAAAGGAAACTGAGACATGGCAGACAGAACAGTTGAGAGGGATCTTAAACCAGCCTGCGTGGAACATTAAAACTCAGCTGAAGCAAATGACATGTCACTACTTCACTTTATAATTCTTTATCTTTTACTTAAGAAATTAAATTTTTTTCTTTATTTCATTATTTTTTTATCTTTATTTATTACTATTATTATTATTACTAACCTTTTATTTCTTTTGGAATAGCATTCTACATTGTATTTTTCTTTTTTATCATTATTTTACTTTATCTCATTTTTTTCTTTTGCCAACCTTTTCTTCTTCACTTCTCTCTTTTTCATTCTGTTTCTGTTTTTCTGTTCCTGCTTTAGTTTTTCTCTCTCATTTCTTTTTACCCTTTGTTAAAAATTGATCTTCTTTATCTCTTTATTGCTGTATTATTCTTGTAGTCTCTGTTGGCTTACTCATATATCTAATTTCCTCTCCCCTGTTCCAAGTCCATGTACCCTTCTCTTTTCTTGTTCTTCGCTAGCCAATTTTTTGTTGTTGTTTGTTTGATTGTTTATTTATGTGTTTTGTTTTACTTTTTATTTTATAATTTTGTTTTTCCTCTTCTCACTTGCTCTCTTCTTCTAATAATACTTAATTAGTTTCACTCACCAAACCCAGCACTATCTTTTCCAAAAATAAATGAATATATAGATAGATTAAAGAAAGGGAAAAATTGTTTTCACACACACACACACACACACACACACACACCAGACATAGAACCAGGGTCCATAACAACCAAAATGACCAAAGGGATGACCAAATGCCAGCCTGCACATGCAACAGGCTTAGGTGGGCAGAGACTCATGAGCAGGCTGAACTTCTGACCTATCAGAGAGAGAGAGAGAGAGAGAGAGAGAGAGAGAGAGAGGGCAGCTGCTGAAGCTACTGGCGAAGCCTGGAGAGAGAAGCAGGGTCTTATCCACAGCCTCTGTGGCAGCTGCTGATTAGTCCTTGCCTCTCTCTCTCTCCAGCCTCTCCAACAGCCAAGTCTCTCTCTCTCTCTGTCTCTCTCTGTCTCTCTCTCTCTCTCTCTCTCTCTCTCTCTCTCTCTCTCTCATAAGCAGTTCAGCTTGCTGGCCATCAGCCTGGGATGGCTGCTGATCAGCCCTACCTCTCTGATCCAGCCCAGAGATAGGCCCAGAGATGCTGACTGGCATAGAATCTGACCAATCAGAACCTAGTATGGGTGAACTGTGAAGGCAGAACCTAAGGTAGGGACTAAGGAGGGGTTTTAAGGGCAATAACTGTTTGATGTAATGTGTAAGAAAGCAGTTCAATTTTTAATGACTGGTTTGGCAGTATAGTGCATATGGCTGGCTATCAATCCAGATAGAGAGATTATGTATTTTTGTCTGCCAAGAGCATCTCCTCCTCCTGAAAAAGGCTTTCCCCACCCCCATTTAAGCAATCCTATCCTATTTAATCTATCTATACTAGTAAAAGGGTAATATGCTAATTAGACCAGGTTGACTGGCCATCTTCCAGGTGTCCGACTTCCTGCCAGGCAAAGCCATGTCAGTGTGGGCTGAGGCAGAAGCAGTTAGGGATGATCAGGCCAGCAGGGGAGGGCAGTTGGGGCAATCAGGGAGGTAGGCAAGTGAGCAGTTAGGAGCCAGTGGTTCCAGACTGTGAGACGAATGTCTGACTGTCAGTGTAGGCCCACTCCCTGTGGGATCAGGTCTAAATCTGAAGTCAGACATTTCTCAAGGGGTCACTGATTAAAGAGGGTGCAAGCTGGGCTGAGGGAACCCCCCACATAGTATGAACTTGGTACACCAGGGCAGTAGTATGTATATATTTAATTACTATTATTTTTAAAATAATCTATTTATTTATTTATTTGTTTGTTTGTTTTATCGAGTATTTTGCTTTTCATTTTCCTTCTTATACACTGATTCTCTTTCTAACTCCTCTATAGTGTATTTTGGCCATTGCCTCATTCATTCAATTCCATTGCCTTATTTTCTGGAAATAAGCTCTGTCTCTTTAGATTCAATTCCTCCACTTTTTTTCTGGGTGTGTTTTGTTTGCATTTTTGGTTTATTTGTGGGTTTTGTGGAGCTTTCTCCATATATGTATATTTTTCCCTTCTTCTTCTCTCTCTTACCTTATTGTCTTTTTTTCAGTATCATTGATGTGCTCTTTTCTCTCCAGTAATTCTCTTTTCTCTGGAGGTCACCTTTATTTGGGGTTATCAGTGTCATGAATATATTCATGTTTTGTTCCCTCTGTGTTCTGTCTTATGAAGTTGTATTTTGTGCCTCTTGGTCAACATGCTAACAAGTGACCCACATAATCACACATCTACAGAGGAGCAAAAATGGGAAGACAAAGAAATACCCTCCATGCAGAAGAAAAGGAGGCATTACCAGAAAAGTAAATAAATGAAATGGAGGCAAGCAATATGAAGAATTCAGAGAAATGGTCATAAGAAAAGGTTTGCTGAAAAGGTTGGAAGACAAATTCACCAATATGTTTAAGAACCAAGAGGAAATGAAGAACCAAGAAGAAATGAAAAATAACACCACTGCTATAAAGAACTCAATAGAAAGCATCAACAGGAGACTAGAAGAAACAGGAAAATACATCCATGAGCTAGAAGACAAGGTAGGAAAAAATACCCAAGCAGAGCAGCATCTAGGAAAAAAACTCATAAAAAACAGGAGGAGAGCCTAAGGGACTTTGGGACAACATAAAAGAAAAAAAGAAAAAAAAATCCACATAATAAGAGTGCCAGAAGGAGAGGAAACTGAGCAAGGAATAGAACCTGTTTGAAGAAATAATGACAAAAAACTTCCCTGGTATAGGGAAGAAAAAACTCACACAAGTCCAAGAAGCTCACAGAACCCCAAACAAGATGAACCCAAATAGAATGATGCCAAGGTACATTATAACTAAATTGGAAAACACCAACGACAAAGTAAGAATCTTAAAAGCTGCCAGAAAGAGATAGAAAGTTACCTACAAAGGATCCCCCATCATATTAGCAACTGATTTCTCAACAGAAACACATAAAGCCAGAAGGGAATGGAATGAAATATACAAAGGCATGCAAGGAAGGGTCTGAATCCAAGAATACTGTACTCAGCAAGGCTATCAATCAAAATTGAGGGTGAAATCAGGAGCTTCACAGACAAAAAAATGACTAAGGGAGTTTATTACCACCAAGCCAGCAATGCAAGAAATGCTAAAGGGTCTGCCGTAAAAAGAAGAAATAGGAAGCAAAGAAGGAACACAGGCATAAAAAAAAATGGCAACAAACAAGAACCTATTAATAATAACTTTAAATGTAAATGGATTAAATGCCCCAAACAAACAACATAGGGTAGCTGAGTGGATAAGAAAATATGACCCATATATCTGCTGTTTACAAGAAACCCACCTCAGAAAAAAAGGACTCACACAGATTGATGAAAAAATGTTTCTCGGGCAACTGGAAATAAAAACAAAAAAGGTGGGGTAGCAATACTTATAAATTAGATCTCAAAGTAAAGGACATAACAACAGATAAGGAAGGCCACTTCATAATACTGAATGGAGAAATCCAACAAGAATATATAACTCTGGTAAACATATACACACTCAATACAGAAGCACCCAAAAACTTCTAGAGAATATCAAGAGAGAGGTTGATAGCAATACAGTCACAGTAGAGGACCCCACTAACACAACTGCACAAATCCTCTAAAAAAAAAATCAGCAAAGAAATACCAATCCTAAATGACACACTAGATCAAATGGAATTAATTGACATCTTCAGAATATTTCACATCATAGCCACAGAATATACATTCTTCTCAAGTGCTTGCATATGGGTCATTTTCAAAGATAGACCATATATTGGGATACATGCAAAGTCTTCAAATTTAAGAAGATAGAAATCATATCAAACATCTTCTCAGATCACAATGGCATAAAACTAGAAATCAACTACAATAAAAAAAAATCAAACACCTGGGGGCTAAATAGCATGCTTTTAAATAATGACTGGGTTACCAGATAGATCAAAGTAGAAATAAAAAACATGATGACAGCAAACAACAATGAAAACACAACAATCCAAAATCTATGAGACACAGTGAAAGCAGTCTTGAGAGGGAAATTCATAGTTCTACAGGCCTACTTCAAAAAAAAAAAAAACAAGAAACAATTGCCCTAACTGGTTTGGCTTAGTGAATAGAGCATCAGCTTTCAGACTGCAGGCTCCCAGGTTCAATTCCAGTCAAGGGCATGTACCTTTGTTGCAGGCACATCTCCAGTTAGGGGTGTGCAGGAGGCAGCTGATCAATGTTTCCCCCTCATTGATGTTTCTAACTCTCTTTTTCTCTCCCCTCATCTCTGTAGAAAAATCAAAAAAATATATTTTTTAAAAAAAATAAGAAACAATGGTAATAAATTATCTAACCCTATAACTCAAAGAGTTAGAAAGAGAGCAACAAGAAAAGCCCAGTGTAAGCAGATGAAGGAAATAATAAAGATCAGAGTGGAGTAAAGGACATAGAGAACAAAAAAGAATAGAAAGATCAACAAAACCAAGACTTGGTTCTTTGAAATGATAAATAAGATTGATGAACCTCCAGCCAGGCTCACCAAGAAGCAAAGAGAGAGGACCCAAATAAACAAAATGAAATGAAAGAGGTGAAATAACAACCAATACCACAGAAATACAAATGATTATGAAAAAATACTATGAACAACTCTATTCCCACAGAATCGACAATCTAGATGGACACATTCTTAGAAAGATACAAGTTTTCAAAACTGAACCATAAAGAATCAAAAAAACCTGAAAAGGCTGATAATTACCAAAGAAATTGAAACAGCAATCAAAAATCTTCCAGCAAACAAAAGCCCTAGTCCAGATGGCTGTACAGGGCAGTTCTATGAAGCATTCAAAGAAGAGCTAAAAGCAATCCCATTCACCACTGCACCAAGAGAAAGGCACACTTCCAAGATCTTTTTATGAAACCAGCATTACCCTAAACCCAAAGACACGGCAAAAAAAAAAAAAAAAATAGAACTATTGGCCAATACCTTTGATGAACATAGGTGCTAAAATCTTCAACAAAATTCTAGCAAATTGGATTCATTAGAAAGATTCTAATGTATTCATTAGAAAGATTATACACCATGACCAAGTGGGATTTATTCCAGGGATGTAAGGATGATACAATATCCGCAAATCAATAAACATGATACATCACATAAACAAACCAAGACACGAAAATCACCTATTCATATCAATTGATGCAGAAAAAGCATTTGACAAAATCCAACACCCTTTCTTGATAAAAACTTTCAGCAAAGTGGGAAAAGAAGAATCCTACCTTAACATAATAAACTCCCTATATGACAAACATACAGCCAACATCATACTCATGGGCAAGAACTAGACCCATTTCCCCTAAGAACAGGAATAAGACAAGGATGTCCACTTTCAGCACTCCTGTTCAACATAGTACTAGAATTTCTAGCCATAGCAATCAGATAAGAAGAAGAAATTAAACACATCTAAATTGCAAAAGAAGAAGTAAAACTATCCTTATTCACAGATGACATGATACTATACACAGAAAACCCCAAAGACTCCATCATAAAACTACTAAAACTATTAAATGAATTTGGCAAGGTAGCAGTATACAAAATTAACACCCAGATATCTATGGCCTTTTTATATACCAACTAGGGGCCTGGTTCACAAAAATTTGTGCACTTGGGGGGGGGGGGCGGTCCCTCAGCCTGGTCTGCACCCTATCCAATTGGGGAACACTTGGGAATACTGGCTCCTAAGCGCTCACCTACCTGCTGGCCTGATCTCCCTAACTGCTCTCTGCCTGCCTGATAACCTGTAACTGCCTCTGCCTCAGCCCTGCCACCATGGCTTTGTCTGGAAGGATGTTCGGAAGGTCGTCTGGAAGATGTTCAGTCTAATTAGCATTTTTATTAGTATAGATGCCACATTGTCTTAAAAATGCAGGTTGTTTGCAGATTTTCCTGTTGTGGAAGGAGAGCCTGCAGTAGCATCCTGGGTTCTGACCAGGGCTTATGCACTGGTGTTTTATCTCAGCAGATGAGATTCCTAGAAGACTCTTGGATGTACCTTGAACATTTCTATTGATTTTGCCAAATCCTCCTCCAAAAATGTTGAACCACTTTAAACTCCCATCAGCAACCATGTGTGTGCCCTCTATCTTACTTTGCTGCCAATATCATTGATTTCCCCCTAGAATCTTCTCTCTCCTCAGCTGGGACTGCTTGGCACTTGAGCCAAACTCACTGTTCAGCTTGGAACTTAATTTCTGGAGATAGAATTATGGAGGAGGAAAAATAGTGTTCCTATATCCTTCTGAGTTCTTAGTGGAGGCCCTTGTAATGAAAGACAGATTACCAAGAGAAAAACAAAAGTTCATTAACATGTGTACCTCATGTATATGTGGGAGATCCCAGGGAAAAATGAATAACTCCCCAAGGTAGCTTAGAGTCCATATTTAAATACCTCTTCCTAGGGAAAGGGGACGGGATATCTAGGCCTCTTAGAGAAGAGTACATGAGTTTTAGGAAAGATGAATGGGGGTAAGGGAGATAGTTTGTAACAAAGTTTGGGCGTGATGTCAACTTGTAGTCTCCTGTGACAGGAGTCAGTCTTCACTGGCTGATGACGCTTTTCCCATTGAGGGAACCTTTCGTGGGGGTCCAATTTTAGGCAGATCTGGAGACTTTAGTGAAAGCCTCTCCTTGCATTTGCTGTTTTTCAAACATCTGCAGCTCAAGATCATCAATATAACAGCACAGTATATGCTGGGGTGGCATATTCTCTGAGCTTCAGAATAAACCCAACAAAACTTGTTTCCTTTTTTGGATGATTTGCCACAGTAGTGTTATTCCTTAGAGACAGTATTCTGACCAGACCTTCCTGGGAGTTGTCATAAGATACACTGTGCTTGTAGAAAGGTGTAGGCCATATCAATAAATAAATCAGGGTCAGTTTTCTCATCTTGTGGAAAGGGAGATAAAGTTATGATAGTTTATCTCCCTTTCCACAGATTTCCTGCAGATTTGTGTCTGTGCTGTAGCCCCAGTGGTCCCAGTGCCTCTGCGGCTCTGGGGCTCAATGCTGCTGGGGTGCCTGGCCACCTGCAGGCCAGGTCTCTGTGCTTTGGACCCTGATGGCCCCAGTGCTGAGGCAGGGCTCAGAGCCACCAGGGTGCCAGGTGCCCTCCAGGCCGGTCTCCACACTAAGTGCCATGCATGCCTGGTCAGAGATTGGACACTTAGTGCCGGGCGGTGGCCAATTGGACATGGCAGACCCACGGAAATGCCGCCTCTGACCAGGCACGCATGGTACTTAGTGCCTGGTGGCAGCCAATTGAACATGGCGGACCCACGGAGCCGCTGCCCACCCCACCGCCTGCCACTGCCCATGCTGCACCCGCTGCCACCTGCTCCATGGCTGCCAGCCTCCATCTTGGCTGGGTTAATTTGCATACAGCCGCTTTGATTGGCTGGTGGGCATGGCTTGGCTGGTGGGCGTGGCTTAGGCATCTCAGAGTGATAGTTAATTTCCATATTACTCTTTTATTAGAGTAGATAATGAACTCACCGAAAAATTTAAAAAAAAACAATCCCATTTACCATTGCACCAAAAAATTTAAGATACTTAGGAATAAACTTAACTTAGGACATAAATGAACTATACTCAGAAAACTACAAGACACTGAAAACATATAGAGGAAGACATAAGCAAATGAAAGAACATGCTATGTTCATGGACTGATAGAATCAACATCATTAAAATGTCCATACCACTCAAAGCAATCTATAGATTCAATGCAATACCTATAAAAATACCAATGGCATATTTAAAAGATCAAGAACAAATTCTCCAATAATTCATCTGGAATAAAAAAATACCCCGAATAGCCACAGCAATCCTGAGAAAGAAGAACAAAGTTGGAGGGGTCACAATGTCAGACATTAAGCTATATTACCAAGTCACAGTTCTCAAAACTGCCTGGTACTGGCACAAGAACAGACATACAGAACAATGGAATAATATAGAGAACCCAGTAATTGACCCAAGCCATTATACTCAATTAATATTTGACAAAGGAGGTAATAACATACAACGGAGTCAAAATAGTTTCTTTAGTAAATGGTGTTGGGAAATTTGGGCAGATACATGCAAAAGAATGAAACTAGATCACTAACTTACACCATACACAAAAATAAACTCAAAATGGATAAAAGACTTGAATGTAAGATGGGGAACCACAAAAATCCTACAAAACTCCATAGGCACAGATATTGCTGTAACAATATCTTTACAGACACAGTTCCTAGGGCAAGAGAGACTAAGGAAAAAATAAACAAATGGCACTACATCAAAATAAAAAGGTTTTCACAGCAAAAGAAACCATAAACAAAACAACAAGAAAGCCCACTGCATGGGAAACTATATTTTCCAACATTATTTCCGATAAGGGTTTAATCTGCAACATTTACAGGGAACTCATACAACTTGACAAAAGGAAGATAAACAATCAAGTCAAAAAATGGGCAAAGGATCCAAATAGACACTTTTTGAGAGAGGACATTCAGAAAGCCAAGAAACATATGAAAACATTCTCAAAGTCATAATCATCCAAGAGATGCAAATCAAAACAACAATGAGAGACCACCTCATACCTGTCAGAATGGCTATCAACAAATCAACAAAAAACAAGTGCTGGAGAGGATGTGGAGAAAAAGGAACTCTCCTTCACTGTTAGTGGGAATGCAGACTGGTGCAGCCATTGTGGAAAACAGTATGGCCTTTCCTCAAAAATTTCAAAATGGAACTGCCATTTGACCCAGTGATCCCACTTCTGGGAATATATCCAAGAAAACAGAAACACCAATCAGAAAGGATATGTGCACCCTTATGTTCATAGCAGCACAATTTACAATAGCTAAGATTTGGAAACAGCCTAAATGCCCATCAGCAGATGAGTGGATTAGAAAACTATGGTACATCTACACAATTGAATACTATGCTTCTATTTAAAAAAAAAAAAAGGAATTCTTACCATTTGCAGCAGCATGGATGAAACTGGAGAGCATTATTTTAAATGAAATAAGCCTGTCATTGAAAGAAAAATACCACATGACCTCACTCATTTATGGATAATAAAGAACATTATAACCTGATGAACAAAAATATAGATACAGAGGCAGAGAAGCATTGAACAGAGACTGTCAAATTACAGCGGGAAGGCTGGGGAGATGTGGAGGGGGGGAGGTAAGAGATCAAACAAAGGACTTGCATGCATGCATATAAGCATAACCAATGGACACAAGACTCTGAGGGTGAGGGGGGGAGGGGGTGAGGGTGTGTGCTGGGGGGTAGGGCAGGCCAGG
>PVJC01046047.1:0-13455 GCA_004026665.1 Murina feae
GGCATCAGCCACCACCTGCCCAGCCCACTCTGCTGCCCGCTGGTTTCCATGATTCACCCGGCGCTCTCTCCGAGGCTCCCGGCCGCCATCTTGCCTGGGCTAATTTGCATACAGCCACTCTGATTGGCTGGTGGGCGTGGCTTACCCTGTCTCGGAGAAACGGTTAATTTTACTATTTCGCTTTTATTAGTTTAGATTGCTGTGCTGCAGAATTTTAGTAATTAGTTTGTGTGCCATGAGATGAAAAAGGTTGAAAAATCACTATTACAGAATATTATTCAACTTAAGAAAGGAAGGAAATTTTGATATGCTACCAGAACATGGGTGAACCCTGAGGACATTATACTAAGTGAAATAAGCCAGTCACCAAACGACAAATGCTGTATGATTCCATTGTTATGAGGTAACTAGAATTGTCAAATTCACAGAGACAGAAAGTGGAATGGTGTTTGCCATGAGCTGGGGGAGGGAGGGATGGGAGTTAGTATTAATGGGTAGAGAGTTTCTGTTTTGCAAGATGAAGAGTTTTACAAATTGGTCATAAAAATGCAACTGAACTGTGTATTTCCCTATAATTAAAAATTTTTAAAAAGATGCAGGCAATCTGAAATGCAGTCTTTTAATGGTAAAATTTCACTTGAAGCCTTTCTCATGATAATCGGAGGATGCTGACCTAAAATATAAAATACTTTTAAAATTTCAGCAGAAAATTATGAATTATCAAGAAAAAGTAGCTGGTGAATTTATAACTTTCAGTTACTACTTACCTATTTTACACTGTATTAAATTGCTTTTGTAGATATAAAAATTCTTAAGATAAAATATGAAAAGTTGGTAAGTGCTGTGAGATCTGGCCTTTTCTTCTTACTTGTTGTATGGGCTATAGCATGTCTGGCAACCAGACCAACTGATTCTTAGATGTAGGTGTGTACACTTTAAGAGAATGAAATGTCACCTTTACAGAAATGGACAAAAGCACAGCTGTGAAAGCAGAACAGTTGTAGAGATTAAAAATTATGTATTTTTTTAAAGAGCTCAATCTCTAAGATTTCTGTAGTTGATTTTTAAAAATCTGTAATTATTTCATTAAAATTTAGAAAATTTTAGTAATGACTTAGCTTTCTTTAAATTTAAAAATATAGGCACTAGTTCACATCTCCAAGAAAATTCATTATTTCCATGTAAAAGTTTCTGTATGCAGTAATTTAGAATTTGGCACTGAAAACTCACTTTAAAGCAGTATGTCATCTCAAGATTTCATTTTAAAGGATTGAAAGCCCAGTTTAATATCCCCTTGTATTTAATCTGACTTCTGATGTTTTGGAATGCTTTCATGTTTCATAATAGCAGTAGTATTTGAAATAAATGTTTTCTTTCCATATCTTCATGTTATTTATTTGAATAACCATAATTAAAAGTAATTATCATCTGTGTTTCTAATAATGTATTATATTGTCATACTTATCTTCATGTAATAGTATAATTTTTTAAATGGGACTGCCGATTGAAAGTGCCCTCAATAATCTTAGATGATTAAGGAAGTGAAATGCTGTCTTTTCCATATCTATTAACCAAACACAAAACAAATTTCCTATTTGAGTTGTCTAGATCATGTGCAGTTAGAATTATTCCGGTATTATTTGTAGTAGTTTTAGCTGACATAAAGTATGAAATCTGTAAATCCTGTATTTTCATTTCCAGGTGTAGAAATCCTTAACATTTTTCTGGTGGCTCTTTTTTTTTTTTTTTTAAATATATATATTTTATTGATTTCAGAGAGGAAGGGAGAGGGAGAGAGATATAGAAACATCAATGATGAGAGAGAATCATTGATTGGCTGCCTCCTGCATGCCCCCCACTGGGGATCGAGCCTGAAACCCAGGCATGTGCCCTTAGCTGGAATCGAACCCGGGACCGCCCAGTCCCTAGGCTGACGTTATATCCACTGAGCCAAACCAGCCAGGGCTCTGGTGGTTCTTTTTTGACACTTTATGCCCTGCTACTAGTACATTATAAGCTGTCAGAAGCCACAGCATGTTTGTGTTTCCTTGGAAGAGGTTAGGTATAAGGATGAATGCTACTATGGCCTAACAGGAGCTTTGTCATTATGCTGATAGGTAGTTCCATTTAAATTCTGTCTGCAGATTATAGGTGCTTCCTTTTGTTCATTCAAGAATCTCTGAAGCAAAGATTTCATTTCATTCAGCTGCATTGCTGGAGAGCAGAAGCCAAATACTTAACCACATGGGAACATTCTAGAGCTTCCTTCTTTTATGCCCCCTTTCCAAATGCAAAAGAACTAAAATCTGCTGTGTATTTTCAGGTCTCTATCCCTAAAGTAGAACTAACTATACAATCTAAGTAATGGCTACATTGATGTTAATTGTACAGTTCTTTATACTTTTCTGTATATTTGAAGTTCTCATAATAAAATGTTGGGGAAAAATGGAACTGTGTCTTCTAGTGTACATTTCCAACAGAGTAGGGCATTTGGGGTGGTCTGAACACCCTTGAGTTAATAAATAGCTATCCAGTTAATTACCCTCTCGACCATCAAGGCCATGCTGAACCACCTATTTATGCTGCGTATGTCTTCATTCTACTCCTTCTTCTCTCTCCCTCTTCTCATCTCCTGATGCTTTTCAAAGATTTGGACCATGCCTCCGAAGGCCCATCAACATCATCCCTAAAACATGGTCTCCCTCCCCTTTGCCCCCCCCCTTTGCCTCCCATAGAACAGTGAGGAAGCAGAGAAGGCACTTGCATTTTTAAGTGTTTACCATGCGCCAGGTACTGTAACCTTTGCTGTTTTTTATAGTTTTCTTATTTGATCCTCACAATAACCTATTTTATAATTGAGGAGACTGAGACTCACAGAAGGAACTTACCCTGGGTCACAACACCAATATATGACAGAACCCTGATTCAAGCCCTCATCTCTCTCATCTGAAATCTCATTCATGCTCTTTCCAGAATGTCCACTCCTTCAGATATCCACTTGTGATTCTTCCCCACCACCACCAGCAATACCTTTTGATGCCTTCTATGCCACCTAGAATCCTTGGGAATTCTTTGCCTTGGTAACTCTTGGTAGGAAGTGAAAAGAAAAAGTTGGGAATGGTTGTTTACTTATATTAGCATTCCAGTACCTAACAAATGATGCCTTGTGGTCACTCAGAAAAAGATGCAAATGAATGAATGATCAAGAGAACCTATAATACACCCAGAATATACCTTCCTTTCCAGTTTCTTATTGGAGAATACCATTCAGACTGCTTTTTCCTGTTAGTTTATGCCAGTTTTAATCGCTTTGCTAAAGGTAAGGCAGAAAGAAATGACATTCTTTTCATAATTACATCAATATCCACCCTATTTTATTGTCTTACCTGCTGTTTAGATTGAAAGAACCATATGAAGGTGGGAATAGATAAACTGTGGATGCCTTGGAATATCTCAGTCTGAAGGCTATTCATGCATACCTTACCACATTTTTTAAGGGAAAATAACTTAAAAGCAAATCAATCTCATTTGATGCTACAGAAATCAGTATAAAGGACTGGGGAATTCTTGGGGGTGACCATGAGGTATATTAATATATCATCTTTAATTATTCTAAAATCTTGGAGGGGATTAATTATTTCCAGAAGGCTCTTCATAAATCAAACCAACATGTCATTTCTTGGTAAGAGAACACCTGGTGGTAGGTGGTCCTCTGTTCTGAAGAAGCTGAAATGACATTCTCTATTTCTTGAGGTAGAACCTTGTTCTCTTCTTCTGGTAAAGCCATCATAACCCTGTTGATTCAACAACTCAAATTAGTGCTAATGAAGTCTTCTCATCATCAACTTGACTAGCTATATGATTTACGATGTTGAATATAATGAAACCATTAGAACTTAGAGTAATGTTTTCCATTGGTCAATAGCGTTCTTTTGACCCTCTTCCTTCATCCCCATTTTCTTTCTCTTTAGCTAAGATTATTTGTCTACAATGGGTATCATATAAAAGTGAGTGCCCAGGCAGAGAGGAGGAGTTGGTACCTTCCATGAATATGAAAACCTCACCTATCTCCTTACTTCGACATCATTTGTGAAGCAGTAGTTCATTTCCAAATTTGAGCCTGATCAGTTGATATTATGAGTTTTTCTTCCTTCTCAGGTTTGGTTTATAAGAAAAATAGAAACAACCAAAAATGACAATTTCCAAAGAGATTGAAAGCACAATGGATTAAGATACTAATACTATAAATTTTGTTTTTGTTTAAATAATTGTCACTTCTACTTGCAAATGCTAATAATTGTGAAATGTAGTAATATCACACTAATTCAGATGAATGGAAGTAAAGGCTAAAAACATTGTTGTTGTTGTTAATCCTTAACTGAGGATATTTTTCTATTGATTTTTTTTTTTTTTTTCGGGAGAGTGGAAGAGAGAGGGAAAGGCAGAGAGAAACAATGATAGGAGAGAAATGCATTGATTGGTTGCCTCCTGCATGCACCCCGACAAGGGCCCAGGGTGAGAAGGAGCCTGCACCAAAGTACATGCCCTTGACTGGAACTGAACCCAGGACCCTTTAAAGGGTCAACAGGCTGACGTTCTGTCCACTGAGCCAAACTGGTTAGTTAGGGCAGCTAAATCCATTTTTGAAGAAATGCAGATGTATTCTTTTAAAGAATGGGTAGCACCTACAATTGTGTCACTTGACAAAGTGTTACTTGATAAAGCCATATATTTCCTGGAAAGGACTTGGAGGTAATCCAGTCCACTCTTTGTACTTACAGAGGAGAACTGGAGGGTCTGAGAGACTGTGTCTTATTCAAGGTCACAAAGCCAATTAGTAGCAGAACTGAATATATCCATTTAACATAACCAGACAAGTAATGATTTATTGGTATGGTAGCTATTCACATGTTAAGTGGATCTTTGTGAAGTTCTTGACATTTTAAAAATATTTCAATTAAATGTATGAATAACTAGAGGCCCGGCGCAAAAAATTCGTGCACAGGTGAGGTCCCTAGGCCTGGCTGTCGATCAGGGCTGATTGGGGACAGGCTGATCAGGGCTGGAGAGGAGGTGACAGTCACCAGCTGGGCGTGGAAAGAACAAATGCCAGACGCCACCATTGTTGGCGCCCCGCCACTGTGTGATTCCCTTCTCCTCCCCTCGCTGCCATGCTGCCCTGCGGCAGGTGGGCGGCAGGCCGACTGGAGAGGGACAGGGCATGGAAAGTTGGCCACTGTCCCCAAGGAAGGAGATGGCCCTTGGCCTCCCTGGGAAAGGGGCCACGTCCACTGCCCTCCACCCCCGGTTCCCAATCCCAACCTGGGGCCCAAAGGTCCTGGTGGGGTCAGGAGGGGAGGTGACGTCACCGGGCTGGGCAAGTAAGGAACAGATGCCAGACGCTGATGCCACCATTGTTGGTGCCCCACCACTGTGTCGTTTTCCTCTCCCCCCTTCTCCTTCCCTGACTGCTGCACCGCCACCATGGCAGGCCAATTGAGCCCTGCCGGCTGAGGAGAGGGATGGGGCACAGGAGGTTGGCCGCCAGCCCCAAGGAGGGAGCCGACCCTCAGCCCCCCTGGGAAAGGGGCTGCATCTGCCACCCATCCCCAGTTCCCCATCCCAGCCCTGGGCCAAAGGCCCTGGCAGGGTCAGGAGAGGAGGCAGCAGTCACCGGGCTAAGTATGGAAGGAATGGACACCGGACACCAGATGCTGACACCACCACCATCGGTGCCCTGCCACCGCACAGTTCCCCGTCTCCTTCCCTCCTTCTTCCCTCACCACCGTGGTGAGTGGGCAGTGGGTCAATTGGGGCCTGCCAGCTTGGGGGGAGGGATGGGGCATGGGAGGTTGGCTGCTGGCCCCGAGGAGGGAGCTGTCCCTTGGACCCCCTGGGAAAGGCACTGCATCTGCTGCTACCCACCCCCAGTTCCCCGTCCCAGCCCAGGGGCCTAGGGGAGGGATTGTGGGAGATTGGCCAGCAGGGGGGTGGGGAAGAGGGACCAGGGGAGGTTGGTTGGCTGGGGGAGGTTGGCTGTGGGAGTGCACTGACCAGGGGGAAGCTCCTGCAATGATTCTGCCCCCTGGTGGTCAGTGGGCGTTATAGTGACCAGTCATTGCAGTTGTTCCAGTCGTTTGGGAGATATATATATATATATATATATATATATATATATATATGGCTTTTAAGAGCCAAATAATACAAAAAAAAGTGTATAATAAAAAGCAACAGGCCCACTAGGCCAGCGTGGTTCAGTGGTTGATCATCTATCCAGCAGTCCCAGTTCCATTCCTAGTCAGGACATATGCTTGGGTTGTAGGCTCGAGCTCCAGTGTGGGGTGTGTAGGAGGCAGCCAATCAATGATTCTTTCATCAATGATATTTCTATCTCTTTCTCACTCCCCCTTGCTCTCTGAAATCAATTTTTAAAATTCCATATAATAAAAGGCTAATATGCAAATAGAGCAAACAGCAGAACAACCAAACAACCAGTTGCTATGATGTGCACTGACCATCAGGGGGCGTCTGTGGAACATGGTGGGCATTGGCTGCTGTGGGATGGTGGAGTAGGTGAGTGGAGGTGCCAGACCAAGGCCAGTAGCTTTCATCAGGGCGAGACTCTGGTAGTTACTGAAAATTCTTTACACCTGCGTGCCACAATCCCACCTGGCACTTGGACCTGCTGCTGGCGCCAGAGTCACCGTGTGCACCTGCTGCCCATGTCCAGCCCTGGTCCTGATCACTCGGTGCCATCAGCAGGTGTGAGTGGCAGCTGCCAGCCCTGATCGCCCTTGAGGACTTCTTCACCTCCTCCTGCACCTGAGGGCAGCGGGTGTGAGCAGGGCCAGCACCATCAGTGCATGGGAGTTGCGGCAGCAGGAGGGGGACTGTGGGCAGACAGGAGACCAGGGACTGCAAGTGGGAGGGGCTGGATGGGGTTGTGGAGGATGGGCCGAGACCTGCCCCTATGCCTACTGCAGCCTCATGGCCCACAGTTCCTTTCAAGGTGCCTGAATTTGTGCACTGAGCCCCTAGTATATGTGTAACAAGCAGCCGCTCCCTTCTACTCCTACCTTGCCATCAGAGGCAATCACTTTCAACTTTCCTTTTATATTTACTTATTTTTCCAAGTAGTAATATACTATTGCTACTTCTTGATTTTTCTATCTATTGACTTGCAAATATGGCAGGTTGCCCAGTCATTTTTATGGCCCTATAATATGAGCAGAGCAAGGACTGCCTGTATCTTTAAAAATGTTCCTCAGTTCCCTACATTGTTTCAGTTTCCTGAGAATTTTTTCTGTCTGTATATTGGTCTGTTTTGAGTTTTGTTTCTTACGTTAAAGGCTTTCTTCAAATATTTGACTATTTTTGGATATCTACTGTTTAAGAATGAATTAAAAAGGGATGAGAAGCTCTGGGTGTGGAGGCAGATCTTATTGATGGTTTATCTCTGTAGAATGATGAGGTGAAAAGCTGACTTTGAAATTATATCTTTTCTCTGAGGCTAATCTTTTCTTTATGACTTGTGCTTTTGTGATCTATATAAAAATGATTGCCTAAACTAGGGTTGCAAATATTTTTTTCTCATTTTTTCTATGTTTTATAGTTTTTGTTTAGATATTTGATCTATTTTGAATAGATTTTTATATACAGTGTGAAGCATGAGAACAAGTTCATTTTTGTTGAGCACCATTATTTGAAAAAACTTTTTTCTCTACTGAATTACCTTGACTCCTTTGTCAAAAACCAGTTCAGGATGTGAGTGTGTGTGTGTATAAAATTTCTGGACTATTTTGTTCTATTAGTCTATATGTGTATCCTCTCACCAGTATCACACTGTTTACATTATTTATAAGTAAAGGCTCGGTGCATGGATTCATGCACTGTTGGGGTCCCTCAGCCTGGCCTGTGCCCTCTTGCAATCTGGGACCCTTTGGGGGATGTCAGACTGCAGGGATTAGGCCAAAACCAGCATCCCCAGAGGGATGTAGTAGTGTGTGAAGTAGCAGGGCACTTTGCTGTTCCTGCTTATCCCAGCACGCTGTGCCTGCCGCTGCCACCACTGCTCAGGTGCACAGGGAAAGTGTCCGTGGGAGATGCTCGTGTCACCACAGCTGCGCTTGCCAGCTGTCAGCTTAGGGTTTGACTGCCCGTCTCTCATCTGAGCAGCGCTCCTGCTGTGGAAGCACACTGACCAGCAGGGGGAAGCTCCTGCATTGAACGTCTGCCCCCTGGTGGTCAGTGTGCATCATAGCTACAGGCCAGTCATCCGGTCACTTAGGCTTTTATATATATAGACTAGAGGCCCGGTGCACAAAAATTTGTGTACTTGGGGGTGGAGGGGTCCCTCAGCTCTGCCTGTGTCCTCTCACAGTCTAGGACCCCTCGGGAGATGTCCATCTGCTGGCTTAGGCATGCTCCCCAGGTAGTCGGGTCTAAGCTGGCAGTCAGACATCCCTCTGGCAGCCCGAGAGCCCTCGGGGGATGTCCACTTGCCAGCGGGGAGCAGCCTAAGCTGCAGTCAGACATCCTTAGTGCTGCTGAGGAGGCAGGAGAGGCTCCCACCACCACCCCTGTACTGGCAACCGTCAGCCTGGCTTGTGGCTAACAGAGCTCCTCCTGTGGAAGTGCACTGACCACCAGGGGCAGCTCCTGCATTGAGCTTCTGCCCCCTGGTGGTCAGTGTATGTCATAGTAACCAGTCATTCTCAGTTGTTCTGCTGTTAGGATCATTTTACATATTACTCTTTTATTATATAGGATAGAGGGTCTAGTGCATGGGTGGAGGCTGGCTGGTTTGCCCTGAAGGGTATCCCACATCAGGGTGGGGTTCCCACTGGGGTTCCTGGCCAGCCTGGGTGAGGGGCTGAGGGCTGTTTTCAGACTGACCACACCCTCTTCAGGGTAGAGGTGCCTGCTGGGGTGCCTAGCCAGCCTGGGTGAGGGGCTGAGGGCCATTTTCAGACTGGCCACAGCCCCTTTCATGGAGGGGGGTCCTGTTGGGGTGCCTGGCCAGCCTGGGTGAGGGGTTGAGGGCCATTTCATCCAAGCTCCCCAGCAGGGTCCCTCACCCCATGAAGGTGGGGCCATCTTGGGTGAGGGGCTGATGGCTATTTGCAGGCTGGCCACAGCCCCCAGCCATCCAAGCTCCCAGTGAGGCTGGTTGGAAGCAGGTATCTGGGGTTTATTTATCTTCTATAATTGAAACTTTGCTGCCTTGAGTGGAGGCCACAGCCGGCCTAGGCAGGCAGCTGCCTCCATCACCAGGGCAACAAAGACTCCTGTTTGCTCTTGTTCAGTGGCTGTGGCCGCCATCTTGGTTGAGTTAATTTGCATATATCCATTCTGATTGGCTGGTGGGCGTGGCTTAGGATGTAGCAGAGTGACACAATTAGCATATTACTCTTCTATTAGATTAGATGAGTCTTGAAATCAGATAGGAAATCCTTCAACCTTGTTCTTATGTTTTTAAAAAATGTTTGTTCCTTCATTTTTCCTTAGAAAGTTTTGACTCAGTTTGCTGATTCCTACAAAAAGCTAGGACTTTGATTAGGATTGTGTTGAATATATAGATCAATTCAGGAAGAATTAACCTTTTAAGTACCTTGTATTTTCCAATCCATGAACATATCTTTTTACTTACTTAGGTTTTCTTTGATTTTTCTCATCAGTGTATTATAGTTTTAAGCATACAAATTTTACATATGCTTTATTAGTGTTGTCCCTAAGTATTTTGCTTTTGGATGCTATTGTAAGTAGTATATTTTTAATTAAATTTTCAGTTGTTCATTGCTAATATAAAAAATACAATTGATTTGTATATTTTGACCTTGTATCATTGGACTGTACTAAATTCTCTTAATAGTTCTAATAACATTTTGTAGA
This sequence comes from Murina feae, assembly GCA_004026665.1. Classification (NCBI taxonomy): domain Eukaryota; kingdom Metazoa; phylum Chordata; class Mammalia; order Chiroptera; family Vespertilionidae; genus Murina; species Murina feae. The sequence continues at coordinate 9,892 of PVJC01046047.1, forward strand.
CTATTTGGTATTTTTTGATTAGACAATCATAGATGCAAATAAAGGTAATTATATTCCTCCCTGTCCAAAGGACACTATGAATTTTATTTCTTTCTCTTATTGCATTATTACAGCCTCTAGAACAGGGTTGAATACAAGTACTGAGAGCCAACATCTATGTCTTGTTCATGATTTTAGGGAAAAAGCATTCAACATGAAGTATGATATTAGCTGTAAGGATTCAGGTGTTTTAAGAGATTGACTTTCTGATTTGCTGTTTGATGGAAATAGACCTGATTGCTCCTGGTGCTTTGGGTATTGGCGGAAGGAAGCTGGAAGCCTCACTTCTCAGTATATGGGGGATGCTACTTTCCCCACTAGTTCTTATTTCCCTACTCACTCCCAATCTCTACTACTGGACCAGGTGCCTCTGTGAGAGGACCACTGTCTCCACACTACCCTTCCTGCTTAACTCTGCTGGTCTGGAGGAATGCCAGTGCCCTGGTTTCTGAGGAATGGTGTGGGGATCCTAGTCCAGCCTTCTCTCTGTTGATATAGCATAAGTCCTTATTATCTGCTTGCTTCAGGAATCTGTTGCTTGTTATTTGCTGAGACTTTGCTGGGCTCTATTGGGTGAATCAGCCTTTTACATAGCACTTAGATTTCTGTTTCCTCCTCTATGCAAAGTTCTTTGGCACGCTTCTCACTACTTGACATCTCCAAAGTGAGCTAACATCCCATTCTCTGGTGTGCCTTTGTGAAGATATATCTCTCTACAGATAAATATGTGTTTGATTGGTTATGTTTAATTCCCTGGAAAGTTTTTAAAGCAATTTATTTTCTGAAATAGTTGGATTTTTGATATGGGAGGAGTTGGTAATTTTTCCTCCTGTAACATTGATTACATTACTGGTTTCATTAGCAAATTCTTTCATCAGAAGCAAGGGTAAATTTTGGTGCAAAGTAAAATTCGTCCTAGCTTCTGAAAATTTCAGGTATTCTGTATTCAGCTCCAATTAATTATATGTTGAGTGTAAGTTCCTTATTTAAGAATTGGTATTAATTTCTGGAATCAATGAAAATGTTCTTGAGTGAGGATTAAAAAAGTGAATTATAGTGAATTACCAATAGGAGATTGTTTAATGTACTTAAACCGAGTTCTTACAAAATATTTCTAATTGAATGCTATCGATTCTTTGTGACCCAAAACCAATTTTTCTCTCACTTAGACCAATCTCATATTTGCAAATCAACTTCATACCTAGTACTGACAAATACATATATATAATCCTCCTCCCCCAAGCTACTCCCATTCCACAAATGATGTTCTTTATTACTTGAGTAGCTATCAAACAGACATAGCTTATATAATGTTTATTTTGCTCTTTGAAATCAAATTTTGTATTAGAAATAAGAGTCACAGTTATCAGCAATCTTCAAGAAATGGTCTATCCAATATCCTTGCCTCATTCACCCAGATCAGGCCCCAAAACACAGAAGCAGTTATGCTCATGGAATTTGAATTCAGCATGAGAGTTTGTGAAGACAGAGGTAATACATTTTCTAGCCCCCACTTCCCCAGATTTTTCTAGTTCATTCTGCTGTGTGAGTGCACAGTGGAACATTCCTTCTTTCCCTTAGTTACCTTTGGTAGGGAATATGGTGTTATCCAGACAGACTGGGGAAGTTGACTCTATACTAAAATGTAAATCTTGTTAATATATAGAATTCAGGAGGAAATAAGCAATTTGGTGTTTGTCACTTGGCCTGTTGCATTCTGGGGAAAGCATCCACTGATCTCATCCATTCAGAAAATGCTGATTGGAGAGGACTTGCTCTCTAAGGCCATGGGCCAGTGCTGAGGATCCTGTGGTCAGCAAGGTGTGTGAGATCCTGCTCTCAGAACTTACATTCTAGTGACATAGAGAGATAATTAGCAAAGAAATGAATAAGAAGCACAGGTAGAGATGAGTTTTAGGAGTGAAACAAAAGGCAGAGGGTGCTACAGGGAGAGGGGCTGCTTGGGCTCAGGGGCAGGGAAACTCTTTCTAGGGGGCCCCTTCCTGGGAAGATGGGGGTGGAAGGGAGGCTATGCAAAGAGCACTGGACTTGGAAGACAACCTCAGATCTACTTACCCAGTTAGGGGAAGTCACTTGATGAGCTTTTTTCTATGTAAAATGGGAATGAAAACACATGTTCAGCTTCAAATGGACATATACAAGTTTCAAAGAGAATTTTTAAGCTGGGCAGCCCTTTATAATGAAAGGTGGCTAATATCTTATCCAGTGGCATGACCTTCCCAGCCAACTAAAGGACTTAACTCTCTATCTAAGACTTACAATGTAGCAACAGGAGTAAAGACAGTATGGTGCTGCCATTAAGAAAGACAGATAATGAGGGGACAGCAAGATGGCGGCATAAGGTAAACACCATAAATGCAGCCGTGAAAAACTATTTCAGAAAAACCACGAAAAGAACACATGGACACCACTCGCACCCACAGGAAGGCTGGCTGAGTAAAAATTCTACAACTAGAAAAGAGTCTGAGACTCAGAGGAGCGGCGGAAGCAAAGTACAGAGGTACGGAGGCGCGCGCACGGGGCTCGGGGAAAGGGCTGGTGCCGGAGGTAGCGGTTCTTTTCCAAAATGGAGAGAGCCACAAGTTCCCAGCAGCTCTGAACTCCAGTTCCAGGCAAGTTTCTGAGGACCCAGACACCCGGAGAAGTAGGACTGACTGGCACCAGGAGGAAATCCAAAGCGGATTTCTCTCAGCGTTGCTTGCAGCAATTACCGTGGGACACAGAGACCTGGTGTCTCTCAGCGCAGGGCTGAGAAGTGCCATAGCTATTTGCTCCGCCCTGCCCTGCAAACTCCCCGAGGCCCCGCCCCTCCCAAGCTGCATCAGAGGCTTTTGCAGATAAAAGGCTGAGTAGCCTAAGGCAAAGGCTAACTCAACACCTCCTTAAAGATACAGGAGCCAGCCCCACCCAGTGGCCAGAGTGAGACTAACCTAAACAAAACAGATCCACAAGGAACACACTCGGGGCAGATGCAGTGAGCATAAAAGCCCCACTGAAACAATTCTAGCCCCATAAGAGTGTCTCCAGCACAGAAGTTCTCCCACTGTAGACACAGCTGACTCTCATAACCAAGTGGCTTAGAGGTTAATTCCTCTCAGTGATCGCCTAACTCAGCAAGGGAAGCAGCCAAAATGCGGAGACAGAGAAACAGGCCACAAATGACAGAAATGGAGGAAAGAAAACGACAGGATATAGAGTTTAAAACCACGGTTATTAGGTTTTTCAAGAAATTTCTAGAGACTGCCGATAAATTTAGTGAGACCGCCGATAAATTTAATCAGCTCCTCAATGAATCTAATGAGACTCTCAAGGATATGATAAAGGGCCAACTAGAAATTAAGCGTACACTGACTGAAATAAAGAATATTATACAGACATCCAACAGCAGACGAGAGGATCGCAAGAAGCAAGTCAAAGATATGAAATATGAAGAAGCAAAACCCACCCAGCGGGACAAGCAAAAAGAAAAAAGAAAAGAAGAAAAAAGAAAAAGGATCAAAAAGT
>PVJC01046048.1:0-13450 GCA_004026665.1 Murina feae
TGATTGCTGGCCAGGTCTAGGGACCCTACCCATGCAAGAATTCCATGCACTGTGCCTCTAATACATTATAAAAGGAATTTACAATTTAAGATAGCTATTTAGTACTTAGGTGAAGGAAGAAAAAAAACACCTCTTTCCAGTTTCATCACTGAGTCCACCCTTCACTGAAAGAAGGAACCTGAGCCTTCCTGGGCCTTAATTATTCTTTTGTATCTATGACAGGGAGATACTATTTTGAAAATAATGAAAAAAGAATTTTACCACTTAAAAAACTAAAGGATTTATATAGATACGCTAAAAGCAATAAAAATATTGAAAAAGTTGGCTATAAGGAAAGAATACTTTGAGTTTAATCTCCGCCTTTTTTTCTTCTTATGTATTCAATGCAACTAAATTAATTGAATATCCTTGATGTCTGTATACTGAGTACTTCACTATATCATTTATAGTTGAGAGGTTTTAATCCTGCTTTGCCTTTAATTTTAGAGAGAGGACAGCCTAATTATGTGAGACGGTCAGTTTGTGAATAGTGGCATTCTTCTGTAGTTTGCTGAATTTTCTAAATCGGAAAGACAAAGCGTGTCCAGATGTGGTTGTATAACGAGGTCACTGGGCTTTACTCTGTAATCGAGGCCCCTCCAAAAAGCACAGTCAGTCTTAGGCTTAGTCTCTGAAACAAGGTTATTGGAAATCTGCACCAAGGGCAAATGCTTTAGCAGGAAATATTTAAACACCATTTAAAAGGACATAAATAAGGAGATTTTAGTTTACACCGACTGATGCACAGAAATGTAATACAATAGATCTGTTAACAAATACACACTAATGCTCCTCTCTCCTCCTCCCCTTCCTGTGCCATCTGCATTGGTAAGTCCAATTAGCTTCCTGCATTTAAGTCCTAACCTACTTGTCCTTTCACCCAATAAATGGAGACAACAGCTGTATAGGTGCACCTGTGACTGTTTCAGATTAATGTCATATTTTGATTATTTTCAAATACACTGATCAGCTCATGCCACCTGAATTCTAAAAATCCTTCGGTGCTTCTCCTTTGCCTGAGAACAAAGTGCAAACACCTGGGCACACCTGCAGCACCTCTGATAATGACTCCCATCTTGTCTCTCACTGCCCCGGACCACTTCCCCAGGGCCCTTAGTCACATGCAACTGTGACTTCATTTTCATGAGATGCACAGCTCTGTGCCATTGAGCATTCTGCCTTGGTCCTTAGGCTTCTTATTAGCATGTGTGTGTGTGTGTGTGTGTGTGTGTGTGTGTGTTTTAAAAATATTTTTTATTGATTTCCGGGAGGGAGGAAGAGATAGACAGATAGAGATAGAAACAGATAGAGAGATAGAGAGATAGAGAGATAGAGAGATAGAGATAGAGAGAGAGATAGAGAGAGAGAGAGAGAGAGAGAGAGAGAGATGATTGGCTGCCTCCTGTACACCCCCTACTGGGGATCAAGCCCGAAACCTGGGCATGTGCCCTGACTGGGAATTGAACTGTGTCCTCCTGGTTCATAGGTCAGTGCTCAGCCACTGAGCCATGCCAGTGGGCCTTCCCGTTTTTTAGTTCTGAACCTCTAAAGCCTGCAACAGTTCACTCCTTGGTGACACTTTTTCTTCCCAATTATCTCCTTTGTTCTTACACCTACTACAGAAATGACTGCTGACTGGAAAATGTAAATGGTTGTATCTATCTCTATGGAAGTGATGGCAATGGAAATGATTTCAAGAAAGCTGAAAACATCTCAATCATATATGTAATGCCACCCTCTGAAGATTCTGGAGAACAGCAGCTGTGACAAAGGTTTAATATCTAGAGGCCTTATCTTCTCTAACAGTGTTTAGGTATTGGAGGGAAGGTTTTAAACCTTTACAGGGGTCGCCTAAGACCATCCTGCATATCAGACGTTTACATTACAATTCATCACAGTAGCAACATTACAGTGATGAAGTAGCAACAAAAATAATGTTATGGTTGAGGGTCACAACATGAGGAACTGTATTTAAAGGGCCAGAAGGTGGAGAACCACTGGTTTAGGATGATACTGGTCACAGCACCAAGTACATACACTTCCAGGTTGAAGTGTCCTCCCTATATTCAGATACTGAAATCCTAGCCCCCAGGACCTCAGAAGGTGACCTAGTTTGAAGACAGGATTTCACAGCCGTAATGAGTTAAGACGAGTCATTAGGGTGGGCTCTAATCCAGTATGACCTGTCTTTATAAAAAGGGGAAATTGGGACACAAGCAGCACACAAGGAGAAAGCCTGATGAAGAGGAAGGCAGACACTGATTGGGTAGATGTGTCCACAAGTCACGGAGCACCTAAGAGCCACCCCCAGGAGCTCGGGGAGAGGCACGGATCGGAAGCTTCAGCACATCCCTCAGAGGGAGCCCACCAGCCAACAGTGATCTGACTTCCAGCCTCTAGCATCCGTGACAGTGCATTCTGCAGTGTGTGATTCCCTGTCATGGCAGCCCGAGCAAACTAATACAAGTAATTTACCAAAAAAAAAAAAAATACTGCTACTTATTGGATAATTCAATGAAAAATTCTACAAAGCTACAGGAACATCCTACCTCATTAAAACTGTTTACCACATTTAGCATATTAATTACATCTGAATTATGCATTGGTATTTGTTGCCATTTACTTGAAAATATTAATTCGCTTATTCTCAGTCTTTCTTCAATTTAATTCAATTCATTGGAGCTCAGTTCAATAAGCGCTTATTAGATGACGATTTCGTCCTTATTCCTATGAAAGATTAAGAAATAATAATGGCATAACAACTGCACTCAATACACTGATATTCCTGTGTTAAATCAAGATTTATCCCCTTTAAACTAAGTTAATATTGAAAGACAACACATTCAAGTGATATAGATATATGTAGAAAAATGATAGAAAAGATTCTATAAATCAAAGGCAGACATGGGAATTGAAGTACAGCATCACATACATGCAATGTTTTGGTGATGGTGGTAGACGACATTGCATGTATGGAGAATACTGTACTTGCTCCTGACTAGAAGGAAATAAGTAAGGTGGGCAACTTTATTAAATATCAAGGTACAAACATTAATAGGTAAAAGCCACCATATTCCTAAAATGGTCCTTCTTTGTATCAATTTTATCATATATATTAACACTGGGGAAAATACCATAAAAATGCTATTTACTAATCCAACCTATAGAGAGTTTAAAAGATGAGACTTTCTCACAGGAAAGAAAATGAGAGACTAGAATCCCGTTGCTTGGAGACAACCACTGTTAACACTGGTGTGTGTCCATGCATGTATATAAGCACATTCATGTGTATGTATACATGTAACATACACTTTTGACAAAAATTGACTCATGCAATACATACTGCCTATTAAAGCATTTGTTTTTAACATTATTAAATATTCCTCCACAGGCTCATAAGCCATATGGTTGCACAATATTCCCTTACTGGACATTTAGGAGGTTTTTTGATGGTGACACAGGCCAGTGTTGTGTTTCAATTCTCATTTCATAGATAAAGCCTTTCTATATTATTTTGTTGGACTTGAAGAAAGAGATGGATGTTTCATTTTACAAATATTCCAATGACTTTCTGGGAGGTGGAGAAACTAAACTGATGTCCTCAGTTAACAGAGCAACTGTCCTGCAGTCTGAGGCTCACACATAGGCACAAGAAACGTAAGATCCATCCACTAATTCCCTCTCCCACCTACATGCCCCCAAAGAGGCCAGTGACAGAAGATGACTTACTGTTTGATTCCACTCATATTAATGACAAACAAGGCAAAAGCCAATTTGTGCTGTTAACGGTCAGGAGAGCGGTCACCTGAGTCAGGAGGTCAGACCTGGGAGACAAAAGGAGGGGTTCCTGGGCTGCTGATACAGCTCTGTTTCTTGCTTTGGGGGCTGGCTCCATATATACGGTCAGTTTGAGAGTCACCACGCTGCGTATTTAAGATACTTTCACTTTTCAGAATGAATTTATATCGCAAGATGTTTTAAAAAATAAATTAAAAATTAATGGCTGCTCACAAAATTTTCAAAATAGCGGGCAGCTTCTGTTTGCAAAACCCTCAACTGAATGACATATTCCCTTACCTTCCTCAGGCTTGAACTCCACTCCTTTCTGAAATGGATGTTCTTTGCTCTGTCCCTCTGAAAGTCCTACAGACACATGTCCCTTCCTACCACTGAAGAGAGTGATGCTCATTGATTAGGTGAAGAGATCCCAGGTTAACACTTGGGTACAGGCATTAACATCTACATTACACATCTTTAATTTCTGCACATACTGGTGCACTTGCATTGCAGAAGCGTCTCCGAGTAAGAATGACACCTGGCTATGTCGTCTACAGCTAAGCACAGCTGATCAGTGCACACTCTATACTCTTTGTCCTATTTTGCTTGATCCTTTGTTACTAAGTGGATGTGGCTCCTTGGAATAATGCAGCCACTGCTCATCAACCCAAGGATCTGGGTGTATCTCAGTCCCGAGCAACTCTCCTGGAGTCAGGTCACGGACTTAGCAACTTGGCTTCTGAAGGCTCTCGCTTCTTTAAGTGTAAGCTGCTCCCCTTGCATCCTCAACGTTCCTTAGACTTTGTGCAAATTAACGCTCTATCTCTGTGGCATAAAAAGGGCACAATTGTGACTTGGTTGGTGATAGAGAGGCACAGTGACTCATGAGATCATTGCCTCACGTGAACACCTGCACATATCCCGCCCTATGAAGACTTGGCCGTACGCACTAACACAAGTACTAGTACATCAACAGTGCCGCCTCAGTAACATTGCTTTAAGTAAGAGGAGTGACTTGGATGCACGGCAGCATTGTGGCATTCAGAAAGCCTGCATTAAGGGAAATACGAAGTTTAGAGTGAGGCTGTATTTTGTGCATAAAAGATCTTTTGGAAGCCATCAGTATGAATGAATACGATTCAGCTCGAATCTGTAGTGTTGATAAGGTTCCTCATAACGCTGGGTTAGAAGTTCCTGACCTTTCAATGTTTTTGTTTTTTATTGTGCCATAAGCAATATAGGCCTCTTTTACAATAAATTTCTCACCATAAGACTTAAGTGTGTGGATGGTTCAAGTTGAACATCTCTATTTTGCAGTTTATGTGTGATTATGTTTGACCTTGGCAAATAAGATAGAAGCAGTTTTTAGCACTTTTGGTTGCTTAAAGATATAAATATTTATTGCCTATCTGACTTTACCAGAAATTCATCTGCTTTTCCTCTCTCCTTCCCTTCTCTCGATCTCTGCTTTACACACACACATACCTTACATTGCTATTCTCTTTGTCTTAATGCCTCAGTTCTACAGACAGAAGCCCAGGTCCTGAAGGCGCTCTCCGTGGTGCTGAAACCAGGCACTCATTCAACCCCTAGCAACTACTGTAGATTAGGTGATGCCCTAGGAAATATATGTGTGCAACGGTTTAGTGTCAGATGTGTGTGTGTGTGTGTGTGTGTGTGTGTTATATTTTACTGATTTTTTTTTACAGAGAGGAAGAGAGAGGGATAGAGTTAGAAACATTGATGAGACAGAAACATCGATCAGCTGCCTCCTGCACACTTCCAACTGGGGATGTGACTGCAACCAAGGTACATGCCCTTGACTGGAATTGAACCTGGGACCCTTGAGTCTGCAGGCCGACGCTTTATCCACTGAGCCAAACTGGTCAGGGCTGTGTGTGTGTTTTAACAGAGATCCTACTGACCTTCCTTCCTTTTGGGGTTCCAGTACTCATAAGCAGTAATGTCTTAGGTTTGATTAACCAAAAACAATTCATGTAATAAAAATAAAAAAAGAACTGTCCGAAAGGATCGCTCCTCCCTCTTCACCAGTTCAGTTAGTACAACTCTTATAAACTTCCTTACCAGGCCCAGAGCATACTTCCATGATCACCCCTATCTTGCTATCCTCACTTCTAAAAACTCTGTAGGCTTCTCTGAGACATCTCACAAACTTCTTAAAGATTGCCCGTTTCTGGTAGGGTGCTCTTTTAAATGAGAATGATCTGGTTGGCTACCGTTTGGATAGTCATCATCAATCAGAATGCTATCTAGCCTGAACTTTGAAACAATCCCAGTATGTTGAATAGACAAAGGGTGGCTTTTTTTTGGTACCTATTTATGAACATCCTGTATACACACATCTTAAGTGGCCCACAATAGCTCTGCTGGTGAGATCAATATAGGTCCTTCAATCTTTCCATAATGTTTTTAATCATAAGCTTTAAGGCAATTGTTTCTACCTCAAAATTCTTAAAAATCTTTTATGGGATAGAAACAAGAGATTAATGGAGATCTTGCAAAAAAAGATAAATGGCACCACCGGAATACCACAAAACTGGGGGAAAAATTAATTGAACCTATACTTTTGATAAATATTTATTTTTTGCAGAAGAAAAATGCATACTAGTTTAAGCTGTCATTATACTAACCTACATCCTATTTTTCATATTATTAGTAATACATAATGCGGTAGTTTATATTCAAAAATAAAACTAGAATGTATATACCTCATGTATTTATCCAGAAATACACCAAGGTTACTATGGTTACGAAAAATCCATTACCTTTGAATACAGAATGAAAAAAGTTTGACTTAAAGTGTGTGCTATTTATTATAGCAAACATCAACAGCCTTCGGGAGGTTCCCTAACTGGACTCATTTTTCAGTGTCATGAGTGACCCACCATACTACTAGCTTATGGCCTATGCAAGGCAAAAAATCTGAACTGTATGCATTTTTAAATATATTTTGTACTAACTCAAGGTGCAGCAATGCCTTTGACTTTTAATGCTTCCTATTTAAGAGGAAAAAGAAAAAAAAGTTTCAACCACCTAGATGCTAAGTGGCTTCTGAATTGAAGGGCACCTCATTTACTCTACCTACACCCGCCATGGCTGTGAGAACCACTGGCTACACAACACGGAAGAATGTTGGTTCCCTGCAGAAACTTTAAAGGAAGCTACAAGGAAATGAAGTAGGAGTAAGAAAAAAATGCTGGCACTTTGAACATTAAGGAGGGGAGCTTAAGCCAACATACCAAGAAAGTTTTGATAGCGCAGAAGGTAAAGATGTCAAACGGTGCAGATGACTGTAACCAGGAAAAACAGGATATAAAATGTTGCTCTTAAAGTTTTAACATTATATTCCTAGCTACACTGAGTTTTTGCTCATCAAGACTGTGATCATATACTTAAAGCAAAATAAGACTGACTAATAATTATGCAGTATTCTGTATAACTAGTAGCTAAATGTGCAAATGAAAATAAATTTTCACTTGTAACATTATCAAAGATTTGAGAATGTAACATTCACTGCTGATGAACGATGCAAAATATTAAGAGTTTCTACCAGTATGGTTAAGATGATCATATAGTAGGATGATCTTCAATAGCATTTATAACTTTGTATAATTAAAAACAGTATCATTTTTCGCTAGACTCTGGCTTCCACTCAGTCTTTTCCTGAATTGACATTTCGCACTGTGGAAGTCCATTTGAGAGGCCCCAAACTCTCACTATTGCTGACAGCCTCAGCCCTCATAACTACAAGTTCAACCCACGAACCAGTCATCATGGAAAAAATATGAGGTCACAAATATCCTGACACAAAGACAAGCAGGGAGTGTCAATAACATCATGTGCACGGGTTACGATGCAACATGACATGTAGTTAAAGTGTCTGCAGAGGCTAAAGCCCATCCCAATGGCTAGAGCACCCTCCCAGCTGCCTTCTCTGGGGATCCTGGTGGAAGCTTGGAAGATACACATGACCTGAGCTCAGTACCTGTCACAGGGATAACATCTTAGAGTTGAAAGCGATCCTTAGCACCATGTTACTTGGTGGTCATGTCAACTGGAGAATTTCTGGGAAACTAGGGGCTCAGCCTCTGCCAACAGTAAACAAAGCACTCCCTGTAGGCACTGTTATAGACTGACTTGCATTCCCCCAAATTTACAAGTTGGATCCTTAAACTCCAGTGTGACTATATTTACAGGTAGGGGTTTTATTATTATTTAATATTTTTATTGATTTTAGGAGGAAGTGATAGGGGGAGAGAGAGAAACATCGATGATGAGAGAGAATCATGGATTGGCTGCCTCCTGAATGCCCCCCCCACTCCCCACTGGGGATCCAGCACACAATCTGGCCATGTGCCCTGACTGGGTCTCAAATGGTGATCTCCTGATTCATAGATTGACACTCAACCACTGAACCACACCAGCTGGGCTAAAGGTAGGGCTTTTAAAGAGATAATTAAGGTTAAGTGAGGCCATAAGGGTAGGGACCTAATCCAATAGGACAGTGTCCTTATAAGAAGACACAACAGGGGTGTGTGTCAGAAGAAAGACCATGTGAGGACACAGCGAGAAGGCAGCTGTCTGCAAGCCAAGGAGAGAGGCCTCAAGAGAAACAAAACCTGCCAACACCTGGATCTCACACTGCCTGCCTCCAGAACGGTGAGAAACAAATTCTATTGTCTAAAGAAGTTCCTGGTATGTTTTCATTTCTTCTGAAGTAATTTCTGTGGTTTACAGTTTTTAGTTAAAATAACACTTTCAGATATTGTTAGGACACAGTTAATCTATTCTTTTAGTTTCTCACATAAACTCTGCTTTAACTGGAAATAATTATTCATTTTACTAAGTGCTATGAAAGTGCTAGATGTTGTATACATGGCTCTAGGTTTCTTAAAAATCTCTAAAACTGTATATTTTCTATTTTACAGGCTCGGAACCTACTAGTAAGCCTCAGATAAGTTAAGCAACTTGCTGGAGACCCTATTTTCTTGGCATCATAGCCAGAGCAGTCTGAGCTGATATAAAAGTCTATCACTCACAGACCCTGTGACCTTGAAGAAGTTACTTAATCTTATTACGCTTCAGTTTCCTCATCTGTGAAATGGGGGCAATTATAATATCCACCTCACAGAAGAAGCATTACAGAATTCTATCCAACCACAATGAACACAATAGAAAAGCAACTATTCTTGTCCTTTGAAAGTTCTCGGACTAGAGGGGACACAAGGATGAAAACCTGGGAATGCATTTGCGGGAATGCCATAGCCCTGTCCACAAACACGTCCCATCTGCACCTGCGTGTGTGCCCATGAGGTCACTGATGTGAAGGAGTGAATGCATCCATGGTTAACCTCACCTTTGACCCTAGCTTATGTGGCCTTTCATGAGTCTCAGGTTTTTATTAGTCAATATGTGATTACTAATGTCTCACTCGATAAATAAATACAATATTATAAAATGTAAATTCCATAATTAACACAAAATTATATTATACATTATATAGCATGTATTATACAACATGTATTATAAGACGCTACGTACATAGCAGTCACATTCATTGAGCTGTGGACATTGGTTGGTTTGTAGCTGTTGGGCACCCAATCTTTCATGCTCACTCCTTCCTGTGAGTTTTTGATCTGCTCTTTGAGGGGAGGCCCTATTGTATGTGGTTTCCAATACTAGACAACATGCATAATGTAAGCCTCCTGTGTTTCATGAGGTTTTCAACAATTCGTTTTCCTTCAGTGTCCTTACACTTCCATCTGGGCATCGATATTAAGTGTGTTTTTTCTCTCAAACTGTCTAAAATTCAGATGCCACTGAACTGAGTCAAACTTCCAAGCCTTACGGGTAGTTATCACATGTGACAGTGGAATCTGTCTGAAATCTCTGACTCAATCACACGCCTGGGGACCATGTGGGGCTCAGCGTCAGCCCTGTGACGGATGAAGGCAGAGGAGTTGTATCTTAGCTCTATGTGTTGCTGCATCTCCACGGGCCCCTCTGTGCCTGAGCAAAGGTGTATCCACAGATGGACGCATGAGGAGTGATGGGCTCTACTGTAAAGCACGTGCAGTGGGACAGCCTCACGGGAAGGGGAGGGGGAGCAGCAGGAGCTCTTTCCCATGAGTTCAGCATGGACTTCACCAGAAATGTGATGTGACCATAAAACTCAGGGAATTTTAGTGGCTCAACAAAATCACCAAGTCAATTTTTAAAACCACATTCTCAGACTGCTATCGATTATTATTATCTGAAATACATGTGTGTGTATACTCTCTCTCTCTCTCTCTAGTCTGCAATTATATAAAATACTAGAGGCCCCAATACACAAAATTTGTGCACAGGAGGGGGGGTTCCCCTCAGCCTGGCCTGCACTCTCTCCAGTCCAGGACCTCTCGGACATCCTTTTGCAATCTGGGACCACTAGCTCCTAACCACTCTCCTGCCTGCCTGATTGCCCCTAAATGCCTCTTCCTGTCTGCTTGATGCACTTAACTGCTCCCCTGCCAGCCTGATCATCCCTAACTGCCTCTGCCTTGGCCCCCGCCCCTGTGGCTTTGTCCGGAAGAGGTATGGTCCATCCAGTCTAATTTGCACATTACCCTTTTATTAATATAGATATACATAGTATTCTAATACAGACTATCATAATCTACTGACACGCATAGAGGTCTTACCTGTGACTGTGTAGCTCTCTCTGATCCCTGAATAGATTCGCATTCCATCCATATACAAAGAATACTGAGTGATGATACCATTTGGCTTTTTGGGTGGATTCCAGGAGAGGAACAATGAATTGGGAAGGGATTTGGCTACTGGTGCCTGAACCTCCTGTGGGGCTGTGGGGAGAAAAAAAGATTTACAGAGTCTGAGTTTACTTTTCTAATTCAAAATTTTCAGACCCAGACCAATACATCGTGGAATAAACCCGAAATCCCACACAAGGACATGGTCCTGATCTGTGGGTAGCTTGTCAGTAACTCCTTTAGGAATAGAACTAAATAGGTGTCCAGTATTTATGAGAATTTGCATCAATGATGGATGGAAAGAACTCTCACGGTTCACCTGACTGATGTGTTACTTCGTCAAGGGTATTATTGGTCCATAATCTCTACGCGGGGGCCGTGTGATTAAAGCAAATTAGACAGACAAGTCCCTGCCCTCCAGGAGCTTTTGATCTAAACTGGGCAACACTGGTCCGAGTAGTTTGTGACAGATATAAGAAGTGTATGTGTAACCACAGAAACAGGCAGAAAGTGCAGAAGCGATTTAATCAGTTCTGTATGAAAACTACATTGGTGTGCAAATCTTTTTTTTTTTAAATGGGGTTTGCCCATTTTCTGTAATGGTCACAGGAACTAGCTTTTAAAAATTTATCCTACACATACCTACTGCTTGGTAAATTGAAAATAAAGTTATTTTTTTATTTACTGATTTGAGAGGGGGGAGGGAGAGAAGGAGAATGAGAGAGAAATTTGTTCCACTTATCTACTCATTCACTGGTTAATTCTTTTTTTTTTTTTATTTCATTGCTTAAAGTATTACAACAAGTGATAGATATGTATTACAACAGATGATAGATAGATCTCCATTTTTTCCCCTTGCCCTTCCCCCCCCCTCCTCCCTAACCCCCAGTTTCCCGTGTCCACTGATTATTCTCCTATGCATGCATGCAAGTCTTTCTTATATGTGCCCTGACCAGGGATAGAACCCATAACTGTGGTGCGTTGGCAACTCACCGTAAGCAACTGAGCTATCTGGCTAAGGTGGCAATACACTTAAAGAAAAACTAGAAACCAGGAATTCCTTAAGTCCTGGCAAAGAAATCAATGATGAACTGGGTGAGCAGAAATCTCTCTGGGGCGGGGCTGCCAGGTAGGCTTGTAGGGAACCAGGAGAACCTGCACAGAGGACGTAGTGGACGTGGAGAAAACAAGAGAGAGAGAAGACAGTCTGCCCCACACGGAAGCGGTGGCTGTACGTAAGCGGATGGCCATGTGCCCAGCAGAAGCGATGGCCCATTAAGAAACATTGCTATTCCCAGTGGACCAGACAGAGAGTATGTCGAGAAAATGCTGAAGATGGATCCAGATGGCTAGTCCAGGTGAGGGGAGTTGGGTTAGATCAGGGGCACAGCACGGAGAATAAAGGGTGACAAGAAGGATTTCACGAAGTCCTTTATTCTGTCATGGTGCCAGCATATGGGCACCATCCCTAGGTTACATCCTTCTGTGTAGGAGGCACCTGTGACACAACTGAAAAGAATGCCTGGCCCTACCTGGTTTGGCTCAATGAACAGGGCACCTGCCCATGGACTGAGGAGTCCCAGGTCGAAATCCGGGCATGTATCTTGGTTGCAGGCTTGATCCAGGGCCCTGGGTCAGGGTGCATGCAGGAGGCAACCAATCAATGTGTGTCTGTCACATTGATGTTTCTCTCTCAGTGTGTCTCTCTCCATTCATTCCACTCTCTCTTTAAAAAAAAAAATCAATGGAAAAGTATCCGTGAGTGAGGGTTCACAACAACAAAAGAAGGCCTGGAAAGCAGAGTGAGAAAGGGGGTGGATGTGTCCTCGAAAAGAGTCAGACTGACTCTTGCCCCCTGAAGATCAAGCTTTGAAGGCTATTAACGTTATAAGCAGACAGTAAAGAAACACACACTCCTCCTCCCTCGGGAGAGAGGGACGGGAAGTAAAGGGGCTTCCGACGTGCTGAGAGCGGTTACTCCCTGAAGTGGTGCGTTCTGATGTCTGAGCAAAGCTTTCCCTTTGGATGCTAAAATATCTCCTCTCTCCTGCTGCCTTCTTCACACGTGCTTCCTGAAACATGCATGTATGCCACCAGTGTGCAGGTTCTCAGCAAACAGGAGTGAGACCCAAGTCGAAGGAACAGAGTAGTGATTAGAATGCCTCCGCTGGCCTTAGGAGCTTCCATCATGGGGAGACAAGTGTTGCCTGTGCTGGTGTTGAGCAGTTAAGAGAGACCATGGAAATCAACCCTTCGGTTCTCAATTTCATACGGAGCCATACAATCAATTCTTTTTAGTCAGACTGTCTCTAGATTTACTTCTGAGCCATAGTAAAATGAGGAAGCTTTCATTAATCTTTCAGATGCTTCATATTAATGACAAGGCTCTTGCATGAACAATGTAACAGCAATTAAAAAGCCCATTAATCTGCATTACAGCTATTAAAGATGCATGTCATTAAAGGGTATGGAGTTTGATTCATTTTCACACCAACCCCCCAAAATGGAGCAATTATGGCCTGGCAATGCACTTTGTCATCAAATTAGGTTTGGGTTTTCCAGCAAATGGCCTTGCAGCATTTAGTTCTTCTCCTATTTTATTATTCATGACTGAAATGGGGAAGTCAAGACCTTTGAAATTACTTTACCTTCTTGTGGAGTAGAGATGTTCAATGCACGCGAGCTCTCGGTGCAGCCGGCCAGAGTGCAGGCAGCGAGGGTCACCGCATAGTTTCTGAAGGGGAGCAAGCCTGTCAGCACGTCTGCAATACAAGGGGGACAGAGGTTCACATGTTTACTGCCAGCTGCTGTAAGGAATATGA
This sequence comes from Murina feae, assembly GCA_004026665.1. Taxonomy (NCBI): domain Eukaryota; kingdom Metazoa; phylum Chordata; class Mammalia; order Chiroptera; family Vespertilionidae; genus Murina; species Murina feae. The sequence goes on from PVJC01046048.1 coordinate 13,409, forward strand.
TTGGTGTGTGTGTGACAGAGAGGGAGAGGGAGGGGAGAGAGG